>CM034312.1:22607269-22790844 GCA_019925795.1 Dendrobium chrysotoxum | reverse complement strand
GTTTCAAATTGACGCATCTACTTTATGCTGATGTCCTCCTCATTTTTGGAAAACTGATGTGGGTAATTGCCACAAACTCTCTGATATTTTGAGCAGCTTCGCCAACTCTACTAGTCTTCACGTTAATTTTGAGAAAAGTTCTATTTTGACCCCTAATAGTCTTACCAACCAGCAGGCCATTTGTAATGCTTTATCTATACCCAGTCATAGCACTCAATTCACTTACTTAGGTATACCACTATCCTTTAAAAAGCATGTTCTGGCTGATTTTCTGTCATTGTTGGATTGCATTACCAAAAAACTGAATGGTTGGAAAGCCAACCTCCTCTCCTTTGCTGGGAGACTACAATACCTGAATTTACTATTCAGAACATTATTGCATACTGGATTAGGGGAGCCATCCTACCCAAAACTGTCATTAAAACCATCAGGAAGCTTTCTTCCAGATTTTTGTTTTTTGGGGACATTTTTGCTGTCAAGAAATTGAGACTGGTTTCATGGGACAAAGTTTGTAAGCCTAGAATCTATGGTGGATTGGGTCTACCTTCTCTTTCTGCTCTTCAATTCGCTTTCAACTGCTCGGTTATCTGCAGAATGTATAACAGTAACTCCCCCCTCTCCTCTTGGTTTATTTTGAGATACTTATCACCTTGGCGGCCTACTCCATCTTTCGCCACTAAGCACTGGAATGCTATTTGTTTGACTGCAGCAATGGCTAGGCCCTCCTTTAAGTTCATAGTGAATCCTTCCTCAAACATATCTCTTCAATGGGATCACTGGTGTGAAAATTCTACTCTTGACTCTCTTATTGGTGGAAGTGATTTTCTGCATCTTTTTGATGCAAATGCTAAGGTGAAAGACCTGATCGCTGGAAAATTATGGAGTTTACCCCAGTCTACTTCTTGATATGTTGCAAATGTTATAAATGCCATTCCTATACATGAACACTTGTCCATCTCTTTACTTTGGGATGATTCTTCTGCTGGTTCCTTTGCTAAGTTTCTCATGAAGTATTATCATGAACACCCTATTTGCTCGTGGCATAATCAGATTTGGCATAAAAAGTATGTGCTGAGGTTTTCATCTTTTGCCTGGTTATCACTTGTTGGCGGTCTCAAAACTGCTGAGGCATTGATTATGAGAAACATTCAGATTGACCTTTGCTGCCCCCTTTGCCATTTACACAGGGAAACCACTGCCCACCTTTTCTTTGAATGCAATTACTCTTATGCAGTTTTGGTCAGCCTTATTGTGGGTACATCTGACTTGCTTTAAGACCGTCATTTCTTCAATTGCTGAGTTGGATTTCAGATAAGGATCAAATTGATATTGGCACTAAAAGTTTTTACTATCTCATTGTTTGCTGCACTATATATTTCATTTGGAAGGAAAGAAATGAAAGGAGATATGGCAATACCAACGTCTGTTCAGCGACAATCTCTTTAAGAATTAAAAAAGCGGTTTTCTCAAAAATTAGCAAGTGGAAAAATTCTGATCATTACATGTCACTTTTGTAATGATGTGCACCTCATGTTGGTTTTGGTTGCCTGGGTGTACTCGCGAGCGCCAATGTTTTTGGATTTCGTTTTTGCCTGATCGGGTATAAGCCTTGGACGATGATGTGCCCTTTTTTCAGGCTTCCCCTAGGACGGCCTGCGGGCAACCAGGGGATGTTGGATGTTCATTATAACTTATTGGTTTGAATCTTGAGTCCTGGCTTTGGGGGATCTTTGTTAGTTGAGATCCTCCTCTCTGCTTTTTCAATCGGTCTAAGCTGCTGTATGCCTTCTTTCATGCTCTTTTGCTGATTGTCACCTTTTTGGCTCTTGCTCTTCTTTTTTGGCTATGTTGAGCTTGCTCCCTTTTTATCTTTGGAGCTATTATTTTTATAACTTTGTTGGTTTATCAATATACGGGCTAAGCCCAATTTTTCCAAAAAAAAAAAAAAAGATAAATATTCTATGGCATATCATTTTTGACATTTTGTATGATATATTTTTTAATGCAAAATAAATTTCACTTTATTTCTTTGTCAATAGATTTAACGTTTTGTTAGCTGTCACCATAGAGGCGATATGAATGCTACAACTAAAAAAACTCGGTGATATCAGAGTTGAATTTAATTGTATTAAATGTCTTAAAAAACTGTTGGTTTAATTTTGATGTGACTGATTGTGGACCATTATATATATTATTAAAATTGCAATAAAACTTTAAAAAATAAAATAGATGTTAAAAAATATAAAATTATAATTTTTTACTTACATGAATTAATAAGATATCAATAAAAATAATTATAATAATGATTATTTATATTATCTTTTATTCTATTATATTGTATTGAATAGAATTATTATAATAAAATAGTATAACTTGTTGACAAATGTTATACTTTACATAATATTATAATTATCCATTGGATAGAATTTAATAGAATAGTTATTTGAGTTTCAAACTAACTTTGGGTGCTTTTAGTATAATAATTTTTTGAGGAAAATAATCTATCAATATTAGAAGGAACTTAGAAAAATAATTTGAATTGAATCAATATCACATTGGCTGAAGGAGAATTTATCAATCATATCAGTCAAAATATAAATAAAATTTATATGAATAAATAACATTCATCAATTGATTAATTTTTCTTGCAGCTCTAATCAAATCAGCACAGCCACAGCAGAAAATTAGTTAGAAAAATGAGCAAAATCTACTAATGATATCCAAAAAGCAGGTTACATTGCAAAAGACAAGTTTCTCATAAAGTTTAATTGACCATCTGCAATTCAACGATATATATTGGTGAATAAACACATCAAAAATACATTTAGTAGCTCATTCAATACAAAATTCTTAAAGAAGGACCATAATTCTGATACAAGGTGGAAAACATGAACCAATACTTAACATAGTAATCTTATGACACTGCATCTCTCAATTTATCAGCCACTGTAGCTATCTCCTCAAGGAATAACAAAATTATAGCGAGTGTCAGTAAAACAATAGGAGAAAAATGAAAGTTCCTATTGAAAATGATATGGCAAATAATTTAATATGTGAGCACAAGCATATGGATTTTGTTAAATGCAACAATTTCACAACTATAAATCTACTCATTTATAGGCTCGGAGGTTAGGTTGTCCTCTTTTTTGGGGGGACATTTAGGCCACTTAAGGCAAACTCATACACATCATATACGAAAGACTCGAATCCAAGATCTCTTGATTGATAGCCAAAGCTCCCAACCAACATACCAAAGTGAATTGCATATCTCAATGAGATTATCAACAGACACCAAGTCATCCACAATGGCCAACTTAATCTACAATTTCTTGAATTCATATCCAACTGGAATAAAATCTAATGCAACGTCAACAAAAATAGTGACTAAATATCCAAAAATTATAATAACTTCAGCATGCTAGGCATATTCATCCTGTTACCCAATGTGGTTTTGCATGCTAATCTAACTCAACTGGGAAGGTACCTAATGGATTCTTACCTTCTTGACTCTTTTAGTGAGCTCCAATTTGATATGCATGCTTCATCTTAGTTGGCTTATGTTGAGCATTTGTTTTAGATCATATGTTCTATTCTTTTTATATTTGTTATAGGTATTTATTATTGCTAACATAATGGTATATGCTTATAGATTTATTTTTTTCTGAAAATTTAAAAACCAAAAAAAGGGAAGGGCAACTTCCATCATGCCAAACAAATAAAGGTTGAATTACAGTGGAAATAAGTTATATGTTTCACTGTCTTCACACCTAACTACAATAAACCCATAAGATCTGATTGTAATAGTTAAATTTCTTAGTTAGCTACAATAAACCCATAAGATATATGTTTATGGTTACAATTTATTTGTCACATTAAGGATTTGATTATTCTGAACTTTTTTAAGTAACCATGCCATCTTAAAAGAGAATATTTCAGGATTGCTTGGTTCATTTTTTATTAGGTTTGATCAGGCCTTACATTCTTTGTAACTCAATCCCAATTCAAATAAAATTTAGAGGTTAGGTAATAAAAGTTATAACTCAAACCTAACAATCTAAAACAAGTATAGTTAACTGAATGGTTTCATTCATTTTTGACCCAAATCATAGTTGTCCTGAAGTGAAATGGAGCAAACCTAAATACAAAACTCTCCTAAAGCTCCATGCACCTTGAAAGATTGAATTATATAAAAGCTTAAAGCAAACATGTGCTTCTATCATGAATTTGAGAGCAAAAACTATTCTATGATGATATAATGAGAAAAAAAAAAAAACATTACATTTTAATTCATCAATTCACCAATTAATTATTAATCTAGTAGGAGAGACAAACCAAAAGGAAAGTCGAGGGAGCTCATAAATGCCTTGTTGCAAATAATAATGGCAACTGATGATACCATCGAGAGAGCTAGCGACCCAATTGTTGACCTCATTTTTGTATGAGGTCATTAGGACCTATCCAGACTCCTGAGTGTGATCTGGTGGTTGACAGTCACCCAGTTGTAAATCTTCCAGCACTCAATCAATCAATACATACAATCAGTTCTATGTTCAATCAATCATCCAACTAGCAATCAATATTATAATCAATCAGTCAACCAATCAATGAATTTTGCAGGCCTGCACTTTCAACAGTCAATTAGTCAATTATTCTTCAATATCCAATCTTTAATTAATGACATGCAACCAATCATATACTCAATTAGCTTTCAATCATCCAACATACATCAACCTCAACTACCTGGATAATTGCAGCCTTGCATTGCAGCCAGGTGGCCCAATACTTTGTCTAGTACAATGTACTAGCTTTCTGACTTCAGTCATGCTTAAACCTCTTTATTAGGATTCCCCACATATCTAATTACTCATCGCTGGCTCTCTAAGCAAGTGATTGATCAGCTTGATTAATTGAGCTAGCTCAACTGCTCATACACTTTAATTACCTCCAACTCAACTCCATCTGGATCTTGATTTCCACCAAATCTCTCCAAACATCATTTCTAATGAATTGAGCATGACTCATCACCCTAACCTAGTCATCAATTGATTTGGTCAACTGAGCATGATTCTGCTCAAATCAAGTTAACATATGGTCAGTTCACTACATGCAATCAAATCTAAGCTGCATCAAACCCTCAAGACCACTCCTCTACATATCCTCAACCTCCCCAAGTCCACTATAGGTCAACCCATGGTGGGTTTGACTTGGTCAAACCACCACCATGGGTGGCCAAACCCACCATACAATGACCCCTTCACTCACATATTAAATCCATCCCTTTAGACCCCTTGTAAACCATCCCACCAGCACCTAGACACCACCTAGGTTCCACCTAATCAGTCTTTGATAAGTTGACTAGTCAAACTAATCAACTTAAGAATTTAACTTTCCCTAGTGGTCAACTCGACTAACCCAGCTTGCCTAGCGGAACTTAGGCTCATCCAGCCACTTCAATTCACTCTAGAAGCATCCTGAATGCTGACCCGACCCAACCCACCTCCTGGTTAACCCATGAATTGCTTGTAGTCCCCTCCATGTGAAAATGATCCATGGGCACTTCCTCCTTATACATCCTGTCTCCTCTACTGCATAACCACCTGATCCAGGTGTTGACCTCATTCTTGTATGAGCTCATCAGGACCAATTCAATCCTCTCTCTAATAATCTGATGACTTATAGTTATCCACCTATAAGTTAGATAGATCCTGATCAAACTCCAGTCCAGATCCCTAATTAAATCCAGTTCAAACTCTAGCTCAATCTTCAACCTCAGACCCTAACTCAACCTCAATCAAACATCAAATCTTATGCAATCAACTCCAACCATTCACTTGATTGTGATTGGTATGGAAAACTCAAACCCATCAACCAGGTCCAGAATTTCATCTAAATCTAAAACTCTAAGTTAAAATCCATGGTTTAGGACCTAGGTCCTTAAATCATTTTTTGGGTAATCAGTCCCTTTGAACTCCCTCCAAATGACCTTTGAACCATGGTCAATCAATTATATATTGATTGGACATGTTTCTAGGGTCAACCCTCTAAATTTGAGTCCATTCTGAGGTCTCTAACCCAAGAAACTGAATTTATTTCTAAAGGCTGTAAAACCTTCAAATATTTACAGCCTATGCCACTGGACTTGTCACCATGTGGAATTTGACCCTGGGGCCTTCCCCAAGACCTTTGATCCTACCAATGACCTTTGACCTTGGGGACATGTTGACCAGTAATCCACACTTTGCTGGACCCAGTTTGACCCAGAATTGATCAGGGGTCAAAATGATCAAAATGCTTTTTAAGGGCAAATTTGGACTTTCCCCAAATGAATTCAACATGATATTGTCAATCCAATCCTTGAAACTTTCTCCAATGCATCCTAAACATCATTAGAAGTGCATTGGACCCAAACCCAGGCTTTGGTTTGACCTAGTTGACCAAGTCAACCCTGATTGACCAAATGGCCCCTTAAGGGTCCAAATAGTCGATTTGGCTGAAATGACCAATCCAGCCTATGAGAGCACCCCACTAGCTTCCTTTGATTAAACCAAATCTGTTGAGTCTAAACCCAGACCCTGGGTCAACCTAGGTTGACCAGATCAACCATAACCCTATATTCACTCAATCAAACACTAGATCAATTTCAAATCCACCCAAACTTCTTTGAAAACCTCCCCCAGTGATTTGGATCTGGCTGGACATGCTGACTCAGTCAACAGTTGACTTGGTCAACTTAGTCCAAGTTTGGTCAAATCTTTCCCTTCCAAGTTAGATCACTCCATCCAGCCAAACTCAAGCCAATCAAACTCCATCAAATATTTGATCCTGTTCCATTTCATGGTTTAAATGATTTTGAATTCAATATGAGTTAAACATTATTGAATTTGACCAAGTCAGCTCTAATCTCTTGATCAAATTCCCTTGATTTTGGTCAAGCCTCTATATGCATTCAATTAAACCATCTTCAAGCTTTAAATCCACCTCATCCCATGAGTAAGTCAATCCCCATTGAGTTTTGACTTAGTCAACTTTAATTCTCTTGGTCAAACTTCCCTCCACATCATTTCATTCATGCTTATATTGACTCCAATCCTTTGACTCTTCTCAAACTCATTTCAAGAAGCTTCCCACACCTCCCATTTTCCACCTCATCAAGTGTTGACCAGCTTGATTTGTCAAACGATCAACACTTAGCTCAAATGAACTAATTTGGTTAAATGCCTAATCCCATTTTATTTCCCTCTATCTTAGGCTATTGTAGGGGTTCTATTCAGGTGAAAAGCACTCCTAAAGCTTTTTAAATTGAGCTTAGGCCCTGGCTTAGCCTAAGATGGTAAGTGGTCCCCCCTTTTCCCTAAAGCACCCAATGGGAATGGGGTCTTTCGACTATTCTCCTTGCCATCCCAATGGTTTGGGACAGGTGTTTGGCTTTTGATGAAAAGCTCTGATGCATCAGGGCCCTTGATTTTGAACCCTATAGTTGAAATGAGCCTAAGGGCCTCATATTGATTCATTAATTACACCTCATTTTCCAGAGCTCCTCTAGCCTCCAACTCTTTCCTATTTGACTCTCCAGACCTACCTATACCTTCCCCTGGCAAAAACCCACCGGTCAGTGGCCGCCGGCAGTGAATCTTCAGTCAAATCGAACCTAAACTCCATCCATCTCGATTTGCTATCGGTCTAGACATTTTTAGTGGTTGGTTTCTTTTGGACAAATATTCGTGGATAGTCTACAAGCTAAAAAAACCAAAAATCTCCCAAGTCCATCTGTTGGATCAAGGTAAAAGTCTAACCTTAGCTCTAAACAAATGGGTTAAAATAGCTTTCTAAAAAGTTGATTTTATCCCAAATGAACACTTCCCCATGAATTCTCTTCATGTTTCCATGCTCTGTTTAAAATTTTATCGAAATTGACCAAGTGGATTGAGAGAACGAGGTGTTTGTTTGATTCTTAGGGTTTATCGTTAGTGCATGCAGGTGTGCAAAATTTGGACCATTGATCTACTCATTTTCATGGTTATTTCAACCGCGTAGTAGCCTCCATCATTTGAATTCTCATCCAGTTCAATCCAGGCCATTGATTCAAACCGCGGAGGATCCGACGACATTCGAAGGTTGCTGACTCGGATAAGTGGCGCGAGGTGCCGCATTGCCGCGTCTGGCAATGATTGCCAATGATTTTTGTGGTGTAATCATAGGCAATCATTGCTCTCTCGTTAACACGGTATTGATCCTGCAGTGCAGATGCTGTCACGTCGCTCCCCCCGTTATCGCGGTATCATCCCGGAGCACTAGATTGCACCGGGTGGGCCGCCGTTACCCCTCTCGCCGTTACTTCATTTAAATTAATTTAAATTGATTTTAATTTGTATTTTTAATTAACAAAACTTTTAAAATTCATATAAAATTCATTTCTTTTCCAAAAATGCAAATAAATATTTATTTTTCTCAGTTTTTATTCTCTTTTGTTTAAAATTAAATTCAATTGAAAACTTCTTTTAAATTTTGGAGAATTTTAAATATTAGATATTTAAGTTTTAATTAATATTTTATTAGATATAATCCTAAATATTTTGAAATTTTGGAATGTTCATCCTCTATATATTCATGTATCTCTGTGTATTTTCCATTTTTTTAACTTATATTTTTAGTATTATTAAATTTCATTGTAATATGAGTTATTTTTAAATTTAATTTTCAAATCCTTTATGAGTCAATTTTAGCTTGTCCCTATTTGATCAAATCTTCCAAATAAAGGTTTTAAATAGAGCCTGATGGTTCATGAAGTGTCAAATCACATCTAATGCAAATGCTTCGGTTATGTGCATATTGTCATTTACTTCAAATTGCATCTTTACCAATTAGCTATTCATATTTGTATTCATAATTGATAAGTAAATGTTATGGCACATCCCTTCTATGCCATAGCATTTCCAATCTAGTGTGGGGACGTGTGTTATGTATGAATTTGCAAATGGATAAGTTATGGGTTAACTCATACATTTGGAAATTCATCCTTCTTGTGCACTTAGCCTTACGTCACATGTTCATTGTTAATTTGATTTGTATGGTGTGGCTGGTTGTGCATTTGTTAAGGGTTAGAAGACTTCGATTTAAAACCCATTCAACCTAGTGACAATCTAAGGACAAAAATTAAGGAATATTTAAAGAAATTTTTGGTAAATTATAGAAATTAGAATGTACATCCAATAGGGGTAAGACTAATAACATTTGAACATAATGACAACACCTATCCTAGGCTAGGAGCTTGTTGATTTCAGAAGTCATTAAGCTAACGATTTAATTAATCCAAAATCAACCCTTAATTAAGCCTAGTATTTCAAAAATTCACAATAAATCCAAATTAAATCCAAAAAATATAAATACTATATTAAATTAACCAGAATTAAATCCCCAACCTAGAAAAATTAAAAGCCCTTTAATTAGACATTTGATTTGAGTTTAATTTAATTTTTAAGGAAAATCCATATTTAGTTAATTTAATTAATTAAAAATATTTAAAATTCGAAAAAAATCCTAAACACTTGGAAATATCCCCTTAGGTAATTTCTGACCTTTTGGGGTGGTTTTAAGGAGTTTGGGATTGATTTGGATCTAAACTTTAAACTCCTCCCTAATTAAACAATTTAAAAAATTCCAAAAATACCCAAACTTTAAAAAATCACCATTAATTTTAGAAAAATATAATTTAATCAAACTCAAAGCCATTCAACTCTAATTAAAATCTAGCATTTTCTAATAATATCAAACTTCTAAAAATAGGTCAAAGTAAAAAAGTCAACTTTTCAGTCAACCATAGTTTAAAACTAGGTTAAAACTTCAGAAATTTATAACTTAATGTAAAAAATTTCAAATCCAACAAACTAATTGTCTAATTACTCATCTTAAGTTCTAGTATTTTATAAAAATCTTAAATTTCCATAATTAGCTTTAATTTAAAAAGTTAACTTTGACCCCTCATTTAATGTATTAAAATAATTCCAAAATTTCTAAAATTCCATAATTCACTAAAAATTCCAGAAATTTTAATTTAATCATTCAAACCAGCAATCAACACATTGAATTAAATTTTCTTAATCCTTAACTCATAACCAGCTAAATAACCTAATACATATTGACTACTACTAGGTATCCCGGGCCTACGAGGATATTAACTTAGCCCCAAGAAAGATGAAATAAACTTTATGGCCCTAGTGAGTAACAAAGGTAGTAACCATTTAATAATTAAAATATACCAAAAATAAACTTTAATACATTAATATTTAAACTTAAACATAAGTTTTTTCCTTCGACCTTTAACAAACACGAACACTAGATAACTTCAACAAATTGTCCAGTTTAGGACATACCCAAGCTACACAGCCTGCCTCATACACTTTAGATGGTTTGCTAGGACAACCAACTCTAGATCTAATTTAGGCTGGTGTTTACTTTTTTGTTACCAATGTGCCGAGTTTTCTAAGTTTTCACTATATGTTGTGTTTGAAAATTGATTGATGTGAGTGTTTATTCACTTTAACTGTAATTTGTAAAATGATTTGATTGCTGATTAGATTACCCTCAAATTAAGAGCGATTTTATTATTCATAGAATTTTTTGCAGGTGGCCATGCTTGTGTAGGGCTATATAAAAAGGGGCTAAATTTAATAATTATTATAACTGCTATAGGTGCTTAGTCCCCAAATAAATAAGAGCAAGACTAAGTGTTATTTATTTTATTTGTTGCAATCATATAAGTGCTTGGGATGTATTTTATTTTTAATTACTTTGGATAACCTTACAAGAAAGTCTATATTTTTATTTTATTTTTGATGTAATTTGATTCAAAGTTAAGAGTTGTGAAAGTTAGTTTTTGAGTTAGGATATATAAATCCAAAGTTGGATTCCAAAGAGAAAGGATATCCCTTAGGAGAGAGTCCTTTTTCATTTGGAAGCCCAAATTTAGATTATTTTAATACCCAAAGAGGAAAGAATAACATCCCCTTAGAGGGAGTTTTCTTTTCATTTGGGTATCCAGATACGACGAATCCAAGGAGCTCGAAGAGGAGAATGATGAAGGGTTGAAGACAAAGAGTATTGTTGACCTCATTTTTGTATGAGGTCACTACGACCAATCTAGCCCCTAGATTAATCTAGACTCTAGGACTAATCCAGACCCTAGGATCTATTCAGACCCTAGGACCCACCTAGATACTAGATCAATCCAAAACCTAGGACCTTCCCAGACCATAGGATTCTTTTAGACTCCAGACCTTAGATCTACCTAGACCCTAGGATCTATTCAGACCTTAAGATATATCCAGACCCTAGGATTAATTCAGATCTTAGATCAATCCAAAGCTCAAATCAATCCTAACCTCAAGCTAATCCAGATCTCAATTCAAGTCAAACTTTAATCAAATCTAGCCTTCAAACTTTAATCAAATCCAGCCTTCAAACTTTAATCAAATCCAGATTTCAATCAAATCCAGACTCCAATCCAGACTTCAGTCTAGACCTTAATCCAGATTCTAAATTCAAAGCTCAATCTATTCAAATTTCAAACCCATATAGAGTTCAAATCAATTCAAACTTCAAACATATCTAGACTTCAAGACAATCTTGACTTTCAATCAATCTTTAGTTTAAATCTAGACTCTAGCCTTCAAACCAGTCTCCAATCTAGCTTCAATCTTATCCAATCAATAATAATTATTCAAATTATTACGGTTAACTTGAATAATTCAAATTGAAACACTTAAACCTAAAATCCAGCTCAAATCCAAAAGTTCAAACTAAAATCCAAGGCTAAAGGCCTAGGTCGTGAAAGCCTTTTTTAGTGATTTTTCAAACCTTTCAAACCCTAGTCAAATGATCCCTGATTCATAATCTATCAATTGCATATTGATTAAGTATGTCTCTAGGATCTACCCTCCAAATTTTAGATCAATCTGAGACCTCTAACCCTAGAAACTTGATTGATATCCAAAGGCTATAAAACCTTTAAATATTTATGGCCTATGCCACTGGACCCCCCACCTAGTGAAATTTGACCTTGGAGCCTTATCCAAAGGCTCTAATTACATCCAGACCCTTGATTATGATCTATTGAGTACTAAACTATATTTTGATAGACCCATTTTAACCCCCAGTTGAACAGGAGTAAAAATAACCAAAACGTCCCTTAAGGATAATTTTGGAGTTTCCTCTAAACTCCAACATAGAATTTTCAAATCAAATCTCAGAAACCCTTCCAATGTATTCTAATCATCATTAGGAGTGTAATGGACCTAGACCCAGACCCTAGTCAAGCTTGATTGATTAGGTCAACACTTTTTGACCAAAATACCCCCAAGCTTAACCAGGTCAACACTTTTTGGCCAAAATACCCCTTAGGGGTGTGAACATCCATTCCAAATCAAATGATCTCCAAATTGCATGAGACCACTTCTAACAAATTTAAAATATCAAACCAAGCCTGTTGGACCCAAATCCAACCCCTGGGTCAACTTGGTTGACCAAACAGACCCTTAAGGGTCCAAATAATCAATTTAATTGAATTGACCTCCCCAAATCTTGAATCACCACCATTAGTATCAACACTTCATTTTAAACTTGTTGAGCCTAGACCAAACCCCTAGGTCAACCTGGTTGACCAAGTTAACCTAGGTTGACTCAATGGCTTCTTAAGGGCCTAAATAGTTATTTTGACCATTTAAACCATTTTAACCCTGAAACTGCCTCTATTAGGCTCCATTCATCATTTCAAACCTATCAAGCCCAAACCCTGGCCCTGGGTCAACCTGGTTGACTAAGTCTACCTAGGTTGACCAGTTTAACCCTTAACTTTTCTACTTTGATTACTTCCAAGTTCATTCAACCAACTCCCATATATTTTCTAAGGTCCACTTTAGCAACATTGATTAAATTGAATGGTCAAACTAGTCAAAGTAATTAAGTTTCATTTGATGGTCAATATCCTCCTTCACCTTTTAAATCTATGGCTTAAGATACCTTCCAAATTATCTCAAAACTTTCCAACCATTCCTTGAACTCCATCTCATTAACCTTGACCAAAGTTGACTGGTCAAAACCAGTCAACTAAAGACTTAGAACCCCATTATCATGGTCAAACCCCTCCATGCAATCTCTTTATTTGAAAATAAGCATATCCAGCTAGCTAAATATACTCCAGGTATGGTCAAGATGCTAGCTCAATAGCCCTTGACCTCTCTTGACTGGTCAAATGGTTAATAAGAGCTCAAATGAGCTCTAAACGGCCAAACCCATCACCCAACCCATATCCTCTTGATCCAGGCCTGCCAGCTCATCTAATGGATTCTAGAACCTTCTTTGGAGCCAACTCAACCAGGCCTAACTCCTGGTGTGCCCCCAAGCTAAGGACAAACATTCCTAGTGGTCCCTTCTACATCAGAACGACCTATGATAGTTTCACCTAAAACAACACACCTCTCTACATTTTAATGGCATAAGCCACGTGTCAAGCATCCCAGAACTTCATCCTAGTCATTTGGACCATCCAAATAGGCCCCAATAGCTGAATAAGGCAAGATGATGGGTTCTATTGGTTAGTGGTGATCTCTCATTCCATTCATTCCTCAGAGCTAGAGAGTTTTCATTTTACCCCTCTGGAGCTTCCTGTACATCCCCCTGGTGTTTTCCCAGCGTCTAGAACCTGCCAACGACGAGATCAAAGGCAAACCGAAGGCTACTCTGTCTCAAGCATTCAAAACACCCTGTAGAAGATTCCTCCAAGCTCGAGGTCTTCAGGTGAATTGAGCGCGGACAATCTACAAGTGCAACCACACCTCAACCATTTAAATCCAACATTTATACTACGGTAAAAGACTAACCCTAGGCATTTACCTGTGTTCTTAAATACACCTTTGGATATTGCATCAAAAGCTTGGAAATTAGCTCCCCACTCTTTCTTTAATCCTAGGATACCTCTGTTTAAATTTTATGGTCATTTAATCCACTGTATTAAGTATTTGAAATATAAAATGATCTTAGGGTTTGCGGTGGCTGAACGAGGAAGATGAAATCAGGACTGTCTGCTCATTTGGTTCGATACGGACAATCATGATTTCATCATTTTAATAGTTTGATCCGATCGTTCAGAACCCCTGGATGGACGGATCTCATCCGGTTTCATCTAATCCATTAATTTCAAACCACAGGGCTCAGTTTAACCATTCGATCTTCTTGATCGAAGATCCACCGTGGGATCTGATCTCAGCCGCTAGATCAAAACCACGGTAGATCTAACGGCTATAATAAATGTCGTGCTGTTTAAGTGGGTACAGTCAGCTGACCACCGCCTTTTGTATGGCCTAACCATTTCCTGCCTCATGGAAAAGCGTGTGCACAGTCAGCCCTGCTGGCTGACTATGTAAATAAACCCTAAATTAATTCAAAAAATAGTCAAGAACTTCAAAAATTTCTAGAAAATCTATTTCTTAGTCAAATTTTATGTTCTTGGGCTTCTATAGTTTTTTATGTACTTTATTTTAAAAATAATTTCAAGTAATTTTGAGCAATGTATTTTCTGTTATGTCAAATGTACAATAATCCTTATTATATTTTTAAATTAAAATATATAAATCCTATTAATTTGAAACTTGACAGAGGTATTGTAGGGTTTATATTAAATCTTCTCTAATTTTCTTGAAGGTATTTGATGCAATCTTATCTAGTTTATGAATTTACAAAAATCTTAACCTCACTTTGATTTGGATTTTTGAAAATTCATGACTAGTCCAATCTAAATTCCAACCAATGCATGTTAGAGTTCTATGGATTTAGTAGGATAAGCATTTATTTACAAAAATATGTCTAAAATCATTTGATGGATAATTTGAGAGCAATTGGACATTGATAGTACATGATTCTTCATGCATTGTTCTCAAAATATACATGATTATAACTTCAAATTTGATTGAGATTTATTATAAGATATTTCCTATATCTTATGAAGGTCTCAATCTGATTTGATGCATATTTTTCCCTTATGATTGAATTATCAAACTCATAGATCACTTTATGAATTTATGACTTTGATATTTCATGATGATCAATCCATAAAATATTAGGTCATTTTATTTTATTATTCATGGTTGCTTGATGTGATTGTAATTAGTGTATAAGGGTTAGAAGAACCTAATTTCAATCCAATAACCTACTAATACTAAGGACAATAATTATGGACATGTTTAGAGATTTTAGACTAATTATAATAATTAAGATACATATCCTTTTGACATGAAACTTAAGACACTTAAACTTAGTGACATTCTTTACTTAAAGGAAAATTTCTAAAAATTTGAAAAAAGTTATTAAACCACTTAATTAATTAAATCAAAGTTAATCCTTTAATTAAGTATTAAAAACATCCAAAAATTCTAATAAATTTAAATTAAATTCAAAAAATACACATAATAATTGATTAGAATCAAGTTCTTAATCAAAGAAAATTAAAACCACTTTGGTTTGATATCAAATTTAAGTTTAAATTAATTTTAAAGAAAATTTAATATTTAATTAATTTAATTAATTAAAAATAATTAAAAACTACAAAAAATTCCTAAACACTTAGAAATCCCTCCTTAGGTCATTCCTAACATTTGGAGGCGATTTCAAGGAGTTTGGAGTCCATTTGGATTCAAACCATTAAAGCGCTTAATTAAAATAATTTTAATAATTCAAATAAATAGTCAAATTTTGAAAAATCATAACTAATCCCAAAAAAATCCAAATTAAGCAAACTCAAAGGCATTGGACTCCATTAGGGGTCTAATATTTATCAAAAATGTCAAACATTAAAAAATTAGTCAAAGTTAAAAAGTTAAAAATACTGTCAAACTTAAGTCAAAATCAAGTCAAAACTTCAAACCTACATACTAAATATAGAAATATCCAAATCCAACAAATTTAGTGTCTAATGACTCATCTTAAGGACTAATATTTAATAAAAATACTAACTTTCTAGAATTAAACTTTAATAAAAAAGTGATGCATGCAAAGGGGGGGTCAGGAAAAATTCAACTTCTTTAGGATGTCAATGAGTCGTGTTTTGTTTTTACAAGTCCATATTGTCTTAGTTTTTTTTACAAGTTTGAAAGTCATATTGTTTAAGTTTGTCACTAAAAGTTGTTTACCAACTTGTTTTGGAACTTATTTTGTGTTTCATCTTAAAGTATAAGATGAGTGTTTTGTATTTCGTATGTCGAGTTTCTCCCACGTGGTTGGAGGTTTTCTTGACTGCATCAAAAAGTCAAATTTTGACCCCTTTAATTAATGCATTTAAATAATTCAAATAATTCCAAAAAATTCAATAATTGATTTAAAATTTTAGAAAATCTTAATCTAACTTTAAAATTAGCAACCAATTAATCTTAATCAAAATTCATTAACTTTCAAACCTTAATTAATTCAATTCACCTAAATATATCGATTACCCCTAGGTAACTGTTTTGATTAAAAAATATAGTTTGAAAATGTGTTTAATTTTCTTTGGGAAAGTTAAATTTCTAGAATTTAAATTTTATAATTGAACACTTATTATGAATAATATATCACCTTGAAAGGTGAACATATCATTCTCTAATAGGTTTAGATTACAAATCTTTGAATTTATCTGATTATTATAATCAAACTCAAGGAGAAGCAATATATGATCCCGAAGGATCAAAATAATGTTTAATCAATTGTTTGATTATGTTAATCTGAATAGGATCATTAATTTCATAATCAGAACTATGATTGTAATTGACATATCTATTCGAAGAAAGAAGATATCAATCGTTATCAATAGTTTGAATATGAAAATAATGATCGCCATTTTTTATTTTGATTTCCCAAAGATAATTAATTAAAGGGTTTGAAAAAGCTTGATTTTGAAATCAGGTCTGGGTTTCTAAATCTCCTACGAGCGCAAGCCCTCGTAGTTAATTACATCGTAGGAAACCAGAAAATTTCCTACGAATACTCGATTAAAATAGCGATACGAATTTTATTTAAGAATTTCAAAGCTAGATGTCAAAGGAGGTTAAGGGTTGGAAATTCAATAGGGATTGGATCAAATTTGAGCAGTTATTTTTGGAGTCAAAGGAAGAAGAGTAGGAGGCGCTTTAAGATTCTGAATCACTTCAGAAACACCCCAAACTATCCTAAGTATTGGGCTTGAATTTGATTAAAAGAGATATTTAGTTTAAATGATCAATTTTATTAGAAAGTGAGAATTAGATTCCCGGAAGGTTGAGGTCTTAAGATTAGAGATTTGCCTCAGAACTTAAGTCTAAAATGGGTACTGAGAATCAGTGACCCGAAACCTAACTAATGCAATGCAATCTGGACTTATCCCGGCCTGGATTGGGGAGCCAGCTAAACCACCTAAACGCTTTAAAACCATGAGTCAAGTCAATTATGCAAGAATGGTAGAAACATTGATTAAGATTAGTTTAAAGAATTGAGGTCGACATCTAGAGCAGATCCTAATTGACCCCTTAACATATGTTGGGTTACATGCTTAAGCTAAAAATATAATTAAGATTTAGACTCAAATTTAATTTGTTACTAATGCGATGCATGCTAGTTGGCTCGATGAAATGCTTAAATCAAGATGAAGCAATTTTATAATCAGGCTTAAAAAAAGTTTTATCCTAGAGATTGCACAACATCCCCTTGGACAGAACTGCACCCTAATAGGTCAGGTGGTCTGCCAAAACCCGCAGGCGGGGAGGTGCCTAACACGGATGAGAAAAGTCAATATGTATGCATGAAAAATCTCAGGCGAGTCCAGGCTTACTTCTTAAGAGCGTTAGAGTTTCTATCTGAGCTTAAAAATTTTTAATTTTGTTTAAGTAGAAAATGTTTATGACCGTACCCTCACGAGCCTCCGATTGGGTTCCAGGCTAAATTAAATACGACATGCAATGAGCGCCAAAAAACTACTAAAAGCATGCAAGTCCTTAATCGCAATCAACATATCAATCAAATCACTTAAATTATTAAATTAATTAAATAAATACTCAAACTGAAAGTCCATGTGGCTTGTGCCACTTAATTATACAACCTAGGGTCTGCAGGAAAAGTAAAGTGGTCGGGTACCACTGACTACAACCCGGATTCTACTGCTAAGACTTAAGTGACTTTGAGATTTGAGATTCTTCTCGTTCTTCACTTCTTTGTCTTCTTGAAACTCCTTGGATCGTCGGGTCTGGATATCCAAATGAAAAGAAACTCCCCCTGAATAGGGGTGTTATCTTTTCTCTTTGGATTTTTGAACTTCATCCTAATTTGGATCTCCAAATGGATAGAAACTCTCCCATAAGGGATGTTCCTTCATCTTTGGATTTCAAATTGAATGTTTAAACATCTCAATCTCAAAGTACTTTAAATAATTTACAACTCAATTTTATAACAAATTACATTAATTAAAATTGAAAAATCTAGACTCGATCCTGCAAGGTTATCCTAATAATCAACAGTTATAGAAACATCCCAAGCAGTTAATATATTTAAAATCTAAAATACTCAAACCAGCCACACTTGGCCATGCTCTTTTAATTTTAAAGGGGGTCTTAGCATGCTTAGCACCTGTGCAATTTAATAATTATGATTTTGCCCCCTTTAGTTTATGCCCTATGTGAGCATGGCCACCTGCATAAGATTAGATTAGTACAAAACATCCCTAGCCTAGGGGTAGGTCTAACGTACAATCAATCAAATCACAGAGTGCAGTAAATAAATAAACAATCACATCAATTCTATCACTAGCAAACAACATGCAGTAAAAGCTCGAAAACCCGGCACACAGCAGAAAAGTAAACACCGGCCTAGCCTAAGACTAGAGTTGGTTGTCCTAGCAAACCATCTAAAGTGTGTGAGGTAGGCTGTGTGGTTTTGATATATCCTAAATAGGATACTTGATTGAAGTTGCTTGATGTTCTAGTTGGTTGAAGGCTTAAGGGATTTTAATTAAAATTTAAATTTTAATGAATTGAATTTGATTTTAAATTTGATTTTGATTGTTTGTTGGATACCACCTTTGTTGCACACCGAGGCCATGAAGTTTATTTCACCTTCCTTGGGGCTAATTTAATAGCCTCGTAGGCCTGGGTTACCTAGTGGTACCCGTTATAATTAAGTGATTTGAGTTTGATTGAAGTTTGAAAGTTGATTAAATTTTAATTTAAATTGGTTGGTTGCTGGTTTTAATGTTGATTTAAGATTTTCTGGAATTTTTAATGATTTATTGAATTTTGGAATATTTTGAATTATTTTAATGATTTAATTTAAGGGTCAAAATTTGACTTTTTGATTTAAAGTATTTTATGGAAATTTAATATTTTATTAAAATACTAGACCTTAATACGATCAGTTAGACAGTAAGTACATTGAAATTGGATTTTTCTACGTTTTATTATGGAGGTTTGAAGTTTTGACTTGAATTTGAACTAGGTTTGACCAAAAGTTGACTTTTTCAAATTTGATTGATTTATGGAAACTTAACATTTTTGATAAATATAAGACCTTAAGTTGAGTTGTATTCCTTTGAGTTTGCTCAATTTGGAGTTCATTTGAATTAGTTATGAATTTTTGAAGTTTTGAGTATTTATTGAATTTTTAACATTGTTTTAATTAAGGCCCTTTTTATGGTTTGAATCCAAATGACCTCCAAACTTCTTGAAATCAACTCCAAAGGTCAAGAATGACCTAAGGAGTGATTTCCAAGAGTTTGGAATATTTCTGGAATTTTTAATTATTTTTAATTAATTAATTTAGTTAAATATTGAATTTCAATTAAACTTAAATTAAACTTGATTTTAAGTTCAGTCAAGGGGCTTTTATTTTTCATTGATTAAGGATTCAATTCTGGTCAGTTTGAGGTATTATATGTAATTTTTAGATTTTAATTTGATTTATTAGAATTTCTGGAAGCTTAAATGGCTTAATTAAGGCTTAATTTTAATTAGATTAATTAAGATGCTTAATGATTTCAAAATTCAATGGGTATTTTTCTATGAGCTGAGGGTATCAGTAAGTTCAAATGGTTTAAGTTTCAAGTCAAGAGGGTGTGAATCCTAATTATGGGAAATATTCTAAATTTTCTAAATCAAGTCCTTAATTATTATCCTTAATAATGTCACTAAGTTAAGTGGGTTCAAATCCATGTTCTACTAACCCTTGACATAACATATACATGCATACATGATCATATTCACAATCAAATCCTATGTCCAGGAGAACCCTTAAGCTAGTTGGTGTGTGTGCACCCTAATCATGCAAATCAAATTAAAGCTCAATTAAATAAAGGATTAATCAATGAACGATTAGTAAAGTAATTATTCATTGATTAATCATTTTTCTCCACAAATTCTGTTCAATCAAGTTCAATCTAGGTTTGAAATCTCAATGGACCTCTCAATGATCAAAATTTAAATAAATATAATCTTAAAATAACTTTGGAATATACATATAGACAAATATTACTATATATATATATGTTTTAAAATTAAAATAATTTTAAAAATATACTTAAATTAACTTTAAGATACTTGAGAGGTTCTCTGATTTTTAAGAATTATTTGAAAATAACACTTAAATTTTAAAATATTTAATATAATATTCAATTAAATATTATTTAAATATTAAAATATTCAAGTAATTCAAATAAATTAAAATAGATTAAGTTTTTAAATCTTGAAAATAATTTTAAACTAAAATTCTTAATTTTCTGAAAAATTTGGCAAATTATTTGTGTTTTTATTTTATTTTATTTGAATTTATAATGAATTTTTGAAGTTCAAAGGTTAATTAAACTATTTAAACTAATTCAAAGTTAATTAAAATTCAAAATAACCTTTAATTTAAATTTAATTAAGTCTCAATTATCTCTGAAATTTTAAAATTGTTTTAAAAAGAATTTCTTAAGATGATAACATTTTAGAATTTATTTAAATTTAAATTCAAATTAAAATGATAACTAATATTTAAGTATTTAATTAGATAAACATAATTTAAAATATAAAATATATCTTAAATTAAATTAAATTTGAATTTAAATAAATTAGCATATTTATCTAATTTTAAAATATTTAAAATAAGATTAAAACTTGAAAAATATTAGATTAATATTAGTTGATTGTAAAATATTAACAAATTAGGATTATTTAAAAAAGGATTAAATGAAGTATTTTGAATTAAATTAAAATTTAAATCAAGTTACATTTATTTAAACATTTGATATGGAATCTTAAAATATATATTCAAAATAATATATCTAATTTCATTAAATATTTAATTATTATTTTTTTATTAACTTAAAGTGTTAAATAACTAATTAATTAAAATAATTTAAAATACAATTAAAATTTTAAATTAATATTAATCTCTAAACCCTAATATATATATATATATATATATATATATATATATATATATATATATATATATATATATATATATATATATATATATATATGTAAATAATATATATTTTAAAATTTATAATTATTTTTTTTAAAAAAAGAAATTATAATTAAAAATGATTTTAAAATGATTTTAAAATCATTTAAAATAAAAAACGGCACCGTCGCTACGTGGCACAACCTGGTTGGCTGTATCAAAAGGCGCGGCGGTGGGCATTTAATGCCAATCATTGGATGGCGGCGCTCACGCGGTTTCAACTTATCCGCGTCAGCGCCCGCCATCCACCGTCCGATTCAGCGCTGTCTCGGATCAAAGGCCAGGATCGATCCAAACAGGAAATCTATCCGGCTAGAACCCACGCGCGGTCGGATGAGATGCGAAAAATCAGGATCAAGACCGTTGATCGTAAGATCAACGGTCCAGATCTTGTAACACTGAAACAGAGCGTAAATTAAAGCCCTAATCAAAGAAATGGCTCAAACAAAAGATCGGATAGCATGTTTGACTTGAAATTTTAAACCTAAATAGCTTGATTAAACAGAAATGTTGTGGGATGCTTTTGATAGCTTAAGGAACACTAATTAAATAGTTAATTAAAGCTAAGTGTATTAAGCTAGGGTTAAATTTTTACCTCAATCCAACCGTTGGATTCGAATGTTCTTGATTAGGTTGAGCTTGTAGATTATCCTCGTAGGTTTTCCTAGTTGAAATCGCGTCTTGAAACGTGTCGGATTGGATGCTCTCTACCCTGGACGGACTTAAGGTTTTGGTGGTTGAAGGGTGGCCGCCGGCGAGCTTTGGCCGGCTGGATTTGGTCTGGGAGGTATATGGGAAGAATTGGGGAGCTCAAACGAACAGAGATATGGCCATGGACAGCTTGAATATGGAGAGAGAAGGAATAGGTTAGAATGAATGCTCATTTTTAAGTCTTGCCCTATTGAAGTGTCCTTTGATAGTTTGGACGGCTAGGATCAACTTGGCAGCTTCATTTGATGCTTGCCAAGTGTCTCAAACGGTTAGAGGGGCAAGGAATCAAAAGGACAAGAGGACATGAGGTGGAAAGCCTCTTTTGTCCTTTTGAGCACATGGGGAGGATTAGGAGCTGTTTAATCCTAAATCAAAGGCTAGGAAATGTCTTAAGAACATTCCAGAAATCGATTAAGACTAATGGACTGGTTTAAGAATGGAAGGGATTAGCCTAAGACTAGTTTTGACCCTCTTTGACCATCTTAAAGCCCATGTGGGCTATTTGACCAGTCAAAATGCCACCTAGGCTAATTAGGTGACATAGAGAGTGTTTTAAGCTGCTATAAGGATTTGAAATGGAGTGGGTTTACTTGAACTTAGAGAAAATGCCCATTTCAAGAGGATTTAATGAATAATTGACTAGTTTGACTAGTCAACAGTCAAATTGACTGCCAAGGTGGCAGTCAAATAATCTCAAGCACTGATTTGGAAAAGATTGAAAGGTATTTGGGGTTGGAAATGTGTTGAATAGTTTGCATTAATTAAAGCTTGCATATGATTAAAGGTTTTATCATAAAATAAAATTTGACCAAGTCAAATCAAGGTGATTTGACTTCCTATATATTTGAATGTATTTGAATCTCAATTTGATATGGATTTGAGGGTTTGAGGATTTGGAGAGCTTGAATTGAAGGATTGAGGTGATTTTGACTCAAATGGGGCAAGTTTGACTAGACTTGGAATTAATTGACCAAGTCAACTAATGATTGGGTCAAAAGTCCAATCAAGTCTAAATCATTGAAGGGTATGATCAGGGGAGTTTGATTGAGTCTTGAGTATGCTTGAAGTTTGATTTAAGTTGAAAGCGCTTAAAGGTTAATCTGGTCAACCTAGGTTGACTTGGTCAACTAGGTTGACCCTGAGCCAGGGTTTGGGTTGGATTAATCTCAAATGGTATTTGAAGTCTGGTAGGAGTGTTTTCAGGCCAGGAGTCAAATAGGTCATTTGGGTCAAATAGGCCTATGGGGCCCTTAAAGGGCTTAATGGGTCAACTGGGTTGACTTGGTCAACCAGGTTGACCCAGGGTCAGGGGGTTGGGTCCAACCAGTTCAGAATGACATTCTGAGTCCACTGGTGGTGGTTTCAAGGTCTGGAGAGGTCATTTGGTCAAAATGATCTATTTGGGCCTTTAATGGGCCTTTTAGGTCAACCCTGGTTGACTTGGTCAACCAGGTGGGTTTAGGGTCTGGAAATGGGCTTAACAGATTTCAAATGACATTTAGAGACCAATGGAGGTGGTCCCAAGGTCAGAGGAGGTCATTTGGTCAAAATGACCTATTTTGACCCTAGAGGGCCTGTTTGGTCAACCTAGTTGACTTGGTCAACCAAATTGACCCAGGGTCTGGATTTGAGTTTAATGGGTTTGGTTTGATATTTGAAACTTGCTGGAAGTGACTGCATTTGATTTGGAGCTCATTTGGTTCAAGTGACCATTTACACCCCATAGGGGTATTTTGGTCATTTTGACCCCTAGTCAACTAAGCGTCAAATTTAGTCCAAAAAAATGCAGTTTATTGCTCAATGAGTCCTAATAAAGGGTCTGGAAGTGATTTGGAGCTTTGGAGAAAGTTCCAAGATCAAAATCCACTGGGTGGCAGGTCCAGTGACATAGACTGTAAATATTTGAAAGTTTTACAGCCTTTGGATTTCAATTCCGTTTCTGGGGTAGAGACCTCAGAATGAGCTCAAATTTGGAGGGATTTCTCTAGAGACATGTCACATCAGTTTGGAACTGATAGATCTTGAATCAGAGGTCATTTGATAGGGTTTTGAAATGTTCAACGATTTGCTGGAAAAGGCTTTCAGGACTTAGACCTTTGGCCTTGGATTTGATCTGGATTTCTGGTTTTGATCTGGATTTTGAGTTTGAATGATTGGATTTGAATTAAGTCTAGATTGAATTGAAGCTTAGATTGATCTAGAAGAATCCTAGGGTTTAGAATAGGTCATGGAGTCCAGATCAGCTTAAAGGAATCCTAGGGTCTAGAATAGATCCTAGGGACTGGAGTCTGGGAAGATCCTAAAATCTAGAAGTCCTAGGATCTGAGGTCTAGAATAATCCTAAGATCTAGAAAAATCCTAGGATCTAAGTTCTAGGAGGATCCTAAGGTCTAGAAGGATCTAGAGGAATTTTAGGGCCTAGAATAATCCTAAGATCTAGATGGATCTAGGAGAATCTTAAGGTCTGGGATCTAGAAGGTTCTTAGGATCTAGAATAGATCCTAAAATCTTGATTCTAGGAAGATCCTAGGGTCTAGATAGATCTGAGGTCTAGGAGAATTCTAAGACCTAGACTGATCTAGAGTCTGGGTAGATCCTAGGGTTAGAAATCTAGGAAAATCCTAAAGTTTAGAAATCCTAGGATCTAAGGTCTAGGATGATCTAGAAATTAAATAAATCTGGATTGTCTTAATATTGAATTTGATTTGAAGCTTAAATGGGTTTGAAATCAAAATGGATTTGAAATCTAAATTGACTGAAAGTCTGGATTGATCTAAGATCAGATTGATCCTAGGGTCAGGATTAAATTGAAGAGATCCTAGGGTCTAGAGCAGATCCTAGGGATTGAAATCTAGGGAGATCCTTGAGTCTAGATTGGTTTTAAGTTGTGTTGATCTGGGGTCAGGATTGATTTGAAACTGGATTGATCTAGGATCAGATTAATTTGAAACTGGATTGATCTAGGATCAGATTGATCATAGAGTCAGGATTGATCCTAAGGATAGGAAAGATCCTAAGGTCTTGATTGGTCCTGCTAACCTCATACAAAAATGAGGTCAACAAATGGACCCCCAATATGTGTAATAGAATGTAGTTCTATTGCACATATTGGTGTTGACCGAATAGAGTGGTCAAGTCTGGAGTTTTGATCCTAAGGGAAAAATAAATTTATCCCTGGGGAATCGGGGTTTGAACAGATACTAGGGTAGTGCTTAGAAAAGCGTACTCTACCACTAGTGGGTCTGGTTCTAAGGGAAAGGAAGAATCTATCCCTGAAGGAGAAGGAAGTCTGGGTGATCCT
Source organism: Dendrobium chrysotoxum (assembly GCA_019925795.1). Classification (NCBI taxonomy): domain Eukaryota; kingdom Viridiplantae; phylum Streptophyta; class Magnoliopsida; order Asparagales; family Orchidaceae; genus Dendrobium; species Dendrobium chrysotoxum. Next base: position 22,765,343 of record CM034312.1, on the reverse strand, counting down.
ATAGGAAGGAAGAACTCCTAACTATAAAGGATTTAATTCAGATTTAATTCTAAAGGAAAGAAAATCCTATCCCTAGAGGATTGAGTTTGAAATGAATCTAAGGGAAGGAAATCCTAGCCCTAGAAGATTGAATTTGAAATTAATCTAAGGAAAGTAGATCCTAAACTTAAGGAGAAGAAAATTTGATTTTTTTTTTGAAATTGGAGTTGAATCCAGGACAGTGCCACAGGGGACTTATTCCATCACTGGGGAATCTAATCCTAAGAGAAGGAGAATACTTACTCTGAGGAAAAGAGAACTGGATGATCTCATAGGAAGATAATATTGCTTCCTATAGGAGGTCAGACTTAAAGATTTGAATTTTGAAACTAGAATAGTGCCGCAGAGGGCGTTATCCATCACTAGTAGATCTAATCCCAAGGAAAGAAAGCACGATGACTCACATCTGTCCTTAAGGAAGAGAAGACTGGAGGACCCTGAGGGAAGGAAGCATTGCTTCCCACAGAAGGTCGGATCTGGATTTTGAACCTAGGATGGTGCCACAGAGGGCGTGCTCCACCACTAGAAGATCTAATCCTAAGGAAAGAAAGCACGATGACTCATATCTAACCTTAAGGAAAAGAAAACTGGAAGAAACTAGAATGGTGCCACGAAGGGCGTACTCCACCACTAGCGGGTCTAATCCTAAGGATAGAAAGCACGATGACTTACATCTAACCTTAAGGAAAAGCAAACTAGACGATCCTGTGAGAAGGAAGCATTGCTTCGCACAGAATTGGGTCTGGAGTGATCGTATGTAAAGGAAACTTGCTTTACATAGAGGATTGAGTCTGGATGATCGTGTATAGAGGAAACTTGATCTATACAAAGGATCGAGTCTGGATTGATCATATGTGAAGGAAACTTGCTTCACACAGAGGATCGAGTCTGGATGATCGTATGTGAAGGAAACTTGCTTCACATAGAGGATCGAGTCTGGATGATCGTATATAGAGGAAACTTGCTCTATATAGAGGATCTCAACTGGAAAGAAACTAGGATGGTGCCACAGAGGGCGTGCTCCATCACTAGTGGATCTAATCCTAAGGATAGAAAGCACGATGACTCACATCTAACCTTAAGGAAAAGAAAACTGGATGATCCCGTGAGAAGGAAGCATTACTTCGCACAGAATCGGGTCTGGAGTGATCGTATGTAAAGGAAACTTGCTTTACATAGAGGATCGAGTCAGGATGATCGTATATAGAGGAAACTTGCTCTATATAGAGGATCAGGTCTGGAATGATCGTATATGAAGGAAACTTGCTTCATATAGAGGATCGGGTCTGGAATGATCATGTACAGAGGAAACTTGCTCTACACAGGGGATCAGATCTGAATTCTAGAATTTGAGATTTGCATGATCTTGAATTGATTTGATTTTAAATTTGAAAGTGTTTGAATTTGAAACTTGATTTGACGAATTTGAATTTGAAATGTTTTAAATCTGTGATGTGTTTTGAATTTGATTTGAATTATTTTTGAATTTGAAGGATTTAAATTTGAAAGTTGATTGATTTTGATTCATTTTGAATTTTGATTTTAAGTTTTGAATTTTGATTGTATTTGATTCGATTTTGATTTGTTTGAATTTGATTTTGAATTTGAAGTGTTTTGAATTTAATTTTAAGTTTGACACTCATCTGGCATGGTACTTCCTGAAGAGCCTCCCCAATATTTGAAAATATTGGGTGGCATTCTTCAGGGTTGATTAGTCAAAGGGAAACTTCCTCAAAGATCATCATTGAAATGAACGATCCAGTCAATATTAATTCAAGCTTTCAATCAGAAGGGGTCTCCAAAAGACTACGACCAAGTCTCCTACTTGGGGAGTTCTAAAGTGACACAACTTATCAATATCTCGAATCAAATATAACTTAAAGACTTTTAAACTTTATTGAGCATGTATTGATTTTTATTTGATGCCCTTGAGCTCCCTGAATTGGAGTCGGGCACTCTGCTCAATTAGAATTTGATTTTAAACAGCAAGTCCCAACAAAGAAAACTACGCCTCTAGATCAGAATGATCTAGGACCCATCACAGGGTGTGGTTTGATTGTGAACGATAATTTCCAGCATTATAAAATACTCTTCCAGTGGGATTGAACTTGGACCCAGCATAGAGTGTAATTTTATAAAGAAGGCCTTGATGGAAAAGATGCATATATACAAGGGCTTATACATATTTCTCAAGGACCAAATTTAAATTTTCATCAAAAATAGAAGATTCATTCTTCTTATTAGAAAACTTCCTCTAAGTATTTGGACCCTGTCAGAACGACAAACGGGAACAAATTCAGAAGTACAGTGAAAAGTTTGAGTGACCCAAACTAACCTGAAAATGTTTGAGGATTTAGGTTTTGTTTACCTAGGCCAAATTTCGTAGAAACTAAACTGGGGTCTCCCTTAAGTATTTTGAATTAAAATCAATTTCAAAGAGGGTTTAAGTTAAATATAGAAATTTGATGTTTTCAATTCTCTAGCACGAGAGATTTTTGTATCTTGATAGATTATCGATGCACGGTAAAAATTATGGATTCAAAATTTATCAAAGTCAAGTAATTTAAAGTTGACTGGGTCTTTTGAGATTAAAACATTTAGAAAAAGGGAGCCTCATTCTTTTTCTGGCGGCGCACATTGCGCATCTTTTGATTTATAGTGTATTTACACTATTTCTTTTTTTTTGAATTTTGGCGCATTCGCGCATCTTTTTGAATTTATTTTGATTTTGAGAAGAGGCTGCACCTACTTTAAATTCAATGCCAGGATTATATCTCAAGTACGAGAGAAGAAAACTCACTCTCTTATACAAAGAAAAATAATCCTCAAGGTAGGACCCAGTATTTTAAAATAAATATTGGCTTGACTTTTAAAAATTATTGAACAGATTTTAAACATGCAAGAGATATCTATTAAGATAGAAAATTGCTAGAAATTTGAGAAAATTTTCATTTCAAAGATCAACTTACATTTGACACTAATTTCAATTCAACAATTAATTCAATCCCACAAAAGAGGTGGGAGGGAGGGGCATTCGAATATCTGATGGAGTCAACAAGAACTTTCTCCTGCTTAAAACTTAACGTAGAGGTCAATTTCCATTAAAAAGATAACTCAACTATTTTGAAAGTTTGAAATCAGTACACTTAAGAAATTGAAAGCTTTCCTTAAAAAGAAATTGCAAATCTAGGTGGCAAGACCCTAATAGTATGGAATCGGATTCCTACGATCTCCTTGGAGGGAGAGACTATTATTAGGTCTACACTATCCTTAGAAGTCATTGCATCACTTTAATCAAAAAGATTTATCTCGATAGGACCCCGTTGAAAGTTAAATTTTAATGGTATCACTATCTGATATAATCTTAGATTATTTCCCCTCTCTTATTACTAGTGGTCTAGTAATTAGGAGAGTGGCACCCCGAGTGGTTTCTACACCTCCTCCTCTCTAGTTGATGTAGTGGGACACGTATAAAAATGTGATCTAACATCATCTAGTAGAGTGGACGGGTCATAACCTTCAACTGGGGGCCTAGGGCCTAGTGCTGGTGTTTGATCAGTTCTGGCTTGATTAATTCTCGTCATGTAGTAGTCAAAAAGATGTATTGAAGATTGTGCTCTCATCTCTACAACCTCCCTCCTTTGAGCAACAGGAGAAGGGTGAAAATGATTTTCACCTGAGAGGGGGTACGTAGATGGAACAACGAACTTTTGATTAGCCTCGGACTTGACGTGCTTTAAGGCTTTCGCCTCAGCAGTCTTCCTGGCCTTGACAACCTTCTTTCTGACTCTACAAAGGTAGTTCTTCATTTTGTTCTTGCTGGCCTTGCTGACTACAGGGGTACTAGAACTTGACCCAATCTCAGGCTGAGATGGTAGCTCTTCTATCATTATTGACTTCTGGTTCTTATCCTCCTCAGTAGAAGGTACAGTGGGTAAAGGGGTGACAGCGACCTCCATCTCGTAGATGGGGGAGTCAACTCCTGACCCTAAAGTAATCTCAACCAAGGGGATATCCCTTCGTATTCCGGCAGATAGATCAATCATTTCTTCTCCTTCGACTGATAACTTGAAGTCTTGGAATTGCATTTCAAACTGGATGAAATTACCAGCAGTGATTCTTTCGACTATCAAATTTCTATCTAGAGAGAAGATGAGTTTCCCAGCCATTTGAGTGCTTAAAACCTGAAATTAATGAATAATGATTTGAATTAGTTAATCTTGAATTTGAATTTGAATTTTAAACTTGATTAATATTATTCAAAATTTGATAATTCAATCATGTTAAGCTTAGATTCAAAACAGTGGTTCGTAGAATTAATAAGGATTTAAAGGTTGAACCCGACACTTTCACTACACCAAATAACTTGGGGCAAAATGTCAAAGTTCAAACTCGAACTTGAATTCAAAATTGAAATTAAACTTTGAGGTGACAAATCAAATTCGAACTTAAAGTTGAGATTGTATTTTGATTCAAAGTTGGATTTGGAATTTGAATTTAAGATTGAAGTCGAATGGACCCTTCTTCAAATTCTGTGACTCAACATATCGAGTTTCATTCAATCATGTAGGTACACAAAATTGATATGAAAGATTCAAGGATCGGGCTCTACTCTTTTCATTTCACCAATTGACTTGGGTCGAAATGTCAAAGTCCCGATCAAAATTGAATCGGCTTTAAATTAAAAATCAAATTCAAATTTTAGGTTGAAATTATGTTTGGACTCAAATTTTGAATTTGAACTTGAAGCTCAAGTCAAATGGATCTGTCTTCAAATTTTATGACTCAACAGATTGAGTTTCACTCAATCATATAGGTGCATAAAATCGATATGAAAGATCCGGGGATCGGGCTCGACTCTTTTCGTTTCACCAATTGGCTTGGGTTGAAATGTCAAAGTCCCGAATTTGATCTTGAAATCAAATTTAAACTTGAATCTGGAATTAAAATCAAATTTGAATTCAAGATTGAAATTGAATTTAGAGTTAATGTTGAATTTGAATTTGAATCTTGAGATTAAAATTGAATTCGAAGTTCAGGTTGAAATTGAGTTTTAATCGAGATTAAATTCAAAATTGAAACTGGATTTACCCTCAATATTAGAACTGAACGGATCTTCTTCAAAATTTAGAACTCAACATATTGAATTTTGTTCAAATATGTAGGTTTACCAAATTAGCCTGAAGATCCTAAGGCTTGACTCTTTGCACCCCACTAAGCAATTTAGGGGTGAAATGTCAAAGCCCAGAATTGACTGGAGAATTTTGAATTTGAATTGCATGTGTTCAACTACAACAAAATATTGTAGAAGACACATATCAATGACGATTGAAGTTGATTTGAAAGATTTTCCTTGACTTTTGAAACTAAAAAATGTTGAGTTTTTTTTTCAACATAATGGTTAACAAAAGTTAAGGGAAATCTAGAGACCTGGTTTGACTCTTTCACCATACTGACTAGCTTGGGGTGAAATGTCAAAATCCAGGTTGAATTAAAGAAATTTTGAATCTGGGTCTTTGAGATTGAGGGATTTTTTATAAATTGTGAAACTTATCATATAGAGATCTACTCGCATGCGAGTTTGCAACATATGCAAAAAGATTTTGACAAGCTTGGCTTGACTCTCTGGCTCTACCAATAAACTTGGAGGTAAAATTTCAAAGCCCGGCTTGGAGGGAGGTTTCCTACACTCGCCTCTCTTTTCACATGTCTTAATTGAGTTGGCCACACTCACCCAAGAGAGAAATGGGTAGAGGGACCAACGGAAGAAAGGTAGTCAAAACTACAAATGCAATAAAATTTATATCGCTATTAAAGATGGAGAGAGAGATTTTCCCCAGCGGAATCACCATTTTTTTGTTTTGATTAAAAAATATAGTTTGAAAATGTGTTTAATTTTCTTTGGGAAAGTTAAATTTCTAGAATTTAAATTTTATAATTGAACACTTATTATGAATAATATATCACCTCGAAAGGTGAACATATCGTTCTCTAATAGGTTTAGATTACAAATCTTTGAATTTATCTGATTATTATAATCAAACTCAAGGAGAAACAATATATGATCCCGAAGGATCAAAATAATGTTTAATCAATTGTTTGATTATGTTAATCTGAATAGGATCATTAATTTTATAATCAGAACTATGATTATAATTGACATATCTATCCGAAGAAAGAAGATATCAATCATTATCAATAGTTTGAATATGAAAATAACGAACGCCATTTTTTATTTTGATTTCCCAAAGATAATTAATTAAAGGTTTTGAAAAAGCTTGATTTTGAAATCAGATCTCGGTTTCTAAATCTCCTACGAGCGCAAGCCCTCGTAGTTAATTACATCGTAGGAAACCAGAAAATTTCCTACGAATACTCTCGATTAAAATAGCGATACAAATTTTATTTAAGAATTTCAAAGCTTGATGTCAAAGGAGGTTAAGGGTTGGAAATTCAATAGGGATTGGATCAAATTTGAGCAGTTATTTCTGGAGTCAAAAAAAGAAGAGTAGGAGGCGCTTTAAGATTCTGAATCGCTTCAGAAACACCCCAAACTATCCTAAGTATTGAGCTTGAATTTGATTGAAAGAGATATTTAGTTTGAATGATCAATTTTATTAGAAAGTGGGAATTAGATTCCCGAAAGGTTGAGGTCTTAAGATTAGAGATTTTCCTCAGAACTTAAGTCTAAAATGGGTACTGAGAATCAGTGATGTGGGTCTCCGAAAGGACTCTGCTCGCGGGGAACAGAATGCAAAGGATACGACCGCACTATCCCGTAGGACAAAACGATCATAGGCCTTTACACTCTACCCAAGCAGGCCAATGGAAGAGCAGATGGAGTCATATATACGATTAGCCATAGAGGATAGCGGTTTTCGCCTACACACCTCGATATATAATAATATATATAACCCAAAATATCGCGAGATTTCCCCCATTCGATACATCAGCTCGAATAAGGTTTATTTGATGTGGGAATCAGTCTCCCACGGGCGCAAGCCCCCGTGGTTAATTACATCTTAGACCTTGGCCTAAGAAAACTCTCGATTAAGGACGATATATTATTCTCTTCTTAATTTGGTGCACAGAGAAAGTTCCTAAGTTCTATTCCAAGAGGGTAAACTCTTCTCTTTACCTTTGATGATGACTAGACTTTTTCAGATGAGTAAAGATATGATTAAAATTTTGAATTTAAAAGATCAAAAATCAGATTACTATCCTAAGAGAAATAACAGACTCAGAATTCATCAAAGATGAAAAGAAACACATTGAGGGGTGTATAATCTGGGCTTATGCTTGCCTGGAGTGAGCTGCCAGCTAATATCCTAAACACAATCAATCGCCCTACATGTATGCAAGATAGGGACGCTCTATCCTAAGGAATCAAGAATTTTTAGTTCAGAGGTTTAAATTAAGGACTCTGTAATATGCAAACAGATCTATATAGCGCCATATATGATGCATGAGACAGATGCATAAGTGAAAGTGTTCTAAAGATTAATAAGAGACAATGCAACATTTTCATTCGAGTAATGCTAATGCAATGCATGTATGTAGATGGAGTGCACTGTGGAGTAAAGTGTATAAGAATGCATGCATGACATCCAGAGTACATAAAGTAAATAAATATACTAAGGATACCCTCCAGGCAAGGTACCCACATCACACAATGATAGAAAATCATCCTAGCGGTGCCCACTTCGTGTGGGAAAATAATGATGCACATGGCACAAGTAGGTGGCCTACACTACAGGCCTAAATGACCCTAATGGTCTCTAAGGCTCACAGAATGTGGGGGGTATCATACCCAAAACCAAGAGAAAATGGAACATCCTAATGGTGCCCACTTCGTGTGGGAAAACAATGATGCTCATGGCACAAATAGGTGGGCCTACACTACAAGCCTAAGGTGACCAGAAGGGTCTCTAGGGCTCACAGAAGGGGGGGGGGGCAAGCTTTGGCCTATAGGGCCAAAGCTTCGTTAGTGCACTAACCTATGGCCAACTACCTAAACATGCTAGAATGTGTATTAATCTAAAAACTAATAACAAAATATGTGTGGTGTGTAGCAGTTTCGATACATAATTAGAAATTTTCTTTACAAGTTGCAGAGATTATACCTGACCGTGGCGCAGCCACTTAAAAATTCCAAGCAAGCAAATGATCCACTGATTATCAACCCTGCAAGATTGTGGCGCAGCCACTTAAAAGCTTTAAGCGAGCAAATTACTTACTGATCCTTGATCATGCCTGACCCAATGTACCTCGCAAGACAAAATAAAAGAAAAATACACAAATGAGCGTAGATGTCATTCAGAAAATAAATGTAGGTAAATAAAAATGTGACTATCAGCAAATTTAATATTCACATTTATAAAACATACATATGTTATTGCTTAAACATAAAATAATGCAGGGGTTCTCTAACTTGGCAGGAGTAATTGGTATCAAATAGTAAAACGAAACATCGGCCTAACCTAGGACTAGGAGTCGTGTCCTAACAAACAAGCCTAGGTGTGTGTAACAAGCTGTGTGGTTTTGGGTATGTCCTATGTAGGATGATTAAGCTAAGGTTGCTTGTGTTTTAATTTGTTGGAGGCTAAGGGGAAACTTTAGTTTAAGTATAAGTATTAATGTTTTAGGATTAATTTTAAAGATTTTATTTTAGTGTTTGATTGATTACTACCTTTGTTGCTCACCGAGGCCGTGAGGTTTATTTCACCCTCATTGGGGCTAACTTAATAGCCTCGTAGGCCTGGGTTACCTAGTAGTAACCAACTTTGTTAAGTTAATTTTAGTTTGTTATAAATTAAGAGAAAGGTAGATTAAGCAATCTATTATTGATTAAGAGAGATTTTGTTGGTTGATGTGGGTCTTCGAAAGGATTCTGCTTACGGGAATAAAATGTAAAGGATACGATCGCACTATCCCATAGGACAAAATGATCGTAGGTCTTTACACTCTACGCAAGCAGGCCAGTGGAAGAACAGATGGAGTCATACATATGATTAGCCATGGAGGATAGCGGCTTTCACCTACACACCTCGATGGATAATAATATGTATGACCCGATCGAGGTCACGAGATTTCCCTTATTCGATACATCAGCTCGAATAGGGTTTATTTGATGTGGGGATCGGTGTCCCACGGGCGCAAGCCCCTGTGGTTAATTATATCTTAGACCTCAGCCTAAGAAAACTCTCGATTAAGGATTGTATATTATTCTCTTCTTAATTTAGTGCATAGAGAGGGTTCCTAAGTTCTATTCTGAAGAGGAGAAGCTCTTCTCTTTATCATTAATGATGATTAGACCTTTTTGAATGTATAAAGATATGATTAAAAGTTTGAGTTTAGAAGATCAGAGATTGGATTTGCTATCCCATGAGAAATGACAATTCATAAGTTATGAAAGACACATAGAGGGGACTTATAACTTAAACCCCATTAGGGATCTAAGCAGGCCCGACCTGGATTTACCACCCTGCTCGGAAAGGGGTACCAGCTAAACTCCACCTAGCGTATTAAATCCATGAAATTCAGTCTTATGCAAATGCAAGAGGGGTGAGAGACATAGAAAGGGAATGGGCACTAGTCCCGATCATGAATGGTACTATGCTTTATGCAAAATTAACTATTCCTCTATGTTATAAAAAATAAAATAAAAAAAAGAAAATCTATATGATTGACTCAAGGCTATGCATGCATAGGTAAGGCCAATTAGGACTGGCCAGTAGTCACTGTAAAGTGAACGAGGCTTATTCATTATCATTTTAAAAGGTGACCCTTTAAAGGAGTCATGTATTAATTTTGAAAATTTGGTTGATTTTAATCCTATATTCATTTTTATCTTATTTAAATAAATTTTAACTTTATAGAAAATTTAACATCCTAAGGAGCCTAACGTAAAGACTCCGTCCGAGCCACCCCAAAGCAAAGCAAAGCAAGAAACCTAGGAAAAAGCATGCGATTCTATTGCACAATCAATGTAAATAAATCATCACACAAATCAAAAGAACAGTGTCCAAAGTTCATGGCAAGTGCCATTCAATATACAACCCAGAGTACAGAAAAGTAGTGGTGGCTAGGCTCCACCGACAACAACCTGGATTCTAATCCTATAGAACGACGCAAGCTTAAAATGAGGCATTTTTACATCTTGATCTTCATCTTCTAGTCCTTCTATGGATCACCTTCTTTCAATCTTCTCGTGAAACACCGTCAGTAGGACACCCAAATGAAAATAAATTCCCCGTAAGGGGACTTTCTTTTCTCTTTGGATCCCTAATCCTTTATAAAATGCCCCATTTTATAAACTTTCACAACTCGATACCATGAATACATTACATCGGAATTATAAAAGAAAAATCTAGACTCTCCTGCAGGGTTATCCTAAGCAATCAAAATCAATCATCCCAAGCAGTTATATATGAAAATAAAAGTACTCAAACCAGTCACACTTGGCCATGCTCTTATTTATTTGGGGGCTAAGCAGCTAAAGCACCTGTAGCAGTTATTTATTATCCATTCATTTTTAGCCCCCTTTTAGCGCTATACGAGCATGGCCACCTATATAAAACATCATCAGTATCAAAATTGTTCCTAACCTATGGGTAATCTATCGCCCATCACATCACAAAGATAACTCGGTAAATAAAACCATCATCACAGAAATTAACACAAAAATCTAACACAAGAAACTAAAACAACCAGCACACATGTCACATGCAAATCGCCACATCACAGAAATAGAAAAGGAAGGAAACACCGGCCTAACCTAAAGCTAGGAGTCGTGTCCTAACAAACAAATCTAAGTGTGTGCAGGCTGTGTGGTTTTAGATGTGTCCTATATAGGATAGTCTAGTTAAAGTTGTTTGTAATTTGGTTTGTTGAAGGTAAAGGGGAATTTTGGTTTAAGTGTAAGTATTAGCAAGTTAAGATTGATTTTAGGAATTTTATTTTAGTGTTCAATTGATTACTACCTTTGTTGCTCACCGAGGCCGTGAGGTTTATTTCATCCTCCTTGGGGCTAACTTAATAGCCTCGTAGGCCTGGGTTACCCAGTAGTAACCAATGTTGTTGAGTTAATTTTAGTTTGTTAGAAATTAAAAGAAAGGTAGATTAAGTGATTTATCATTAATCAAGAGTTTGTTGATTGATCTTAAAGGATTAGTTAATGATTTGATTGGGTTTTAGTTGAGTTATTATGTTTCTTTGTTATGATTACGTCTCTTAATCAGTTTCTTATGTTGTTTAGTTAGTTAGGTTATGATTCATTTTGTATTCAAAGTTAGAGGTGTTTTATATTAGGTGTTTAATTAATTATGAGATAACTTAATGAATTAAGGTTTGAGTTTTGAAAGTCTCTTTATTCAACATGTTTTAGTTTGTTCTCCAATTTTATAATTCTTGAATTTAAGTTGATTTTAGTGGATTTCATCTAGTTAGTATTTGGTTAGGGGGATGATTAATAGATTAATTAGCCTTAGTTCACCTTTATGTTCAAGTTTTCCTTCTTAATGATTATATGCATTGATTATGATTCGATTAGGAGTTAAATATCTTTTATGCATTTGATTTGATCTTTTACCAATTTGTTGGTTTTGATTATAGGTTGGTTGTTATTAATGATTAATTAGACTTAGATATCACTACACTAATCCTATGGTAGGATGCCACTATATTTTTCTATGTTTTATGATTTCTATCCTAAAAGGAGCATGCATCCTAAGTCTATGTTGTCTAAGACTCATCCTTAAGTTTTTTTCCTTAAGTGTCACTAGTGTTGTAGGAGATGAAATGAAATTTATTTCTAACCCCTTGGACATTCGTACGTGTGTAAAATGGGTTTATGGATCTAAAATAAAAGAGAGCAATCATAGTTATAAATGAAGTTTCTATAAGGCCCTAAGGGGTGGGGAGCGTACACACAAAGGCTTCCTAAGGATTATCTAAGTTTTAAGAAAAACTTATAGCATCGGGGGCTATGACCCGGTGGTTCCGCCCGTAGCACCCCCATCGGAATGAGTGGGGGCGATTGATTATATATGCAGGCTCCTTCGTCTAAATAGTCTCCAAAGTACCTCGCAAATAACAAAGCAAGAATAAACATAGAGTGAGCGTAGAGGCTATTCAAAAAGAAATACAAATAAACAAGAATTTAAATAATAAACACTTCAATATTTACGCTTATCTAACACATGCGTATCGCCATAGAACATAAAGCACGTGAAGATTTATCAATGCGAGACATGAGGATTTACTATCATGTGGCATAAAGGAAAGAGATATATATAAGGCATATAAGGGCTCACAAACCTAGAACACATATTTTGAAATACATGAAGGTTCACAAACTTAGATACAAGCTCATACATCCCACAACCATAATTTCAACTTCTTTTGAACTCACACAACCTTTCCATGTAAACCATGTAATCTACTATGTGATTAATATATGTGCTTATGATCAAAACATAGAATGAATGGAATTATGTGAAGTAACTACAAGTTCCAACATTTGCACGATATTAAATATGTGAGCAAAATTTTAAGCTATATATATATATACATGCGAACATTACGTAACCTTACTAAAGAAACTGTACATTCAATCGTATAATTTCGTTGAAAATGAGATAACCATCATTTTGCAAGGTATTCATATGCAGTGTTCTCTACCATAAGTAGCATACGGATTCTTCATTGAATGTATAACATGATATGATGACATAAAGCATATGCACATATAGGCTCAACGAAGCCGCAAGCTCAAAATGAGGTGGACTCTTTTTTTTTTTTAACTAACATACACATGCAAATTTACCAATAAGCTGGAATAACCAACACAAACATACCAGATTTATTTACAAATGATGAATGAAGATAACCCATAATGAAAAGTTCATTGATAAAGTTGTTATGCAACTCCACATGCATCTAGCCACTAATGAGATAATTCTAAACATACACCAATGCATGAATTTCTTCAATCAGCCAAGAAATCAAATGAGAACGAAGTTTTTATGAACATTCTATACACTATCATCATCTACCACATACGTGAATACAAGCTCTTTACTCTATTCAAACTCTCTATAAACATATATCCCAAAACTAGAAACAATGCTTTCAAGAGTTCAATACTTATTGGAAGTACATATGAGCCTATGAACACCATATTATAGCTACCGATCTTTTTTTTTACACTTGTATGGCTTCAAATGAGTATATATGCATGCTATCGTGATGCACATAACTTATTCATGAATTGTAGTCACAAGCTATGCATGACAATTAGAAAGTAAAGCACAACTATTATTCACAGGATGAGAGAAAAGCTCACACAAATTCTATATCCTTCCAAAGCATTTCAACATTGTTGTACATTTAACTTGTAATGAAATAAGTATACAAATTTGACACAATAGCAACTATATCAATTTAAATTCGTTATTGGGATAGATTGGTGATGAGATTTATTTCTATTAGCAAAAGAAATAATATGCAATATCAACACCAACTCATAAATTTGATTGTAGGCCACTTGAGAGAATGTGTTTCAACACTATCATTATTTTTTTTTATGTAATTGAAATTATACATTATAAAGATTTTAAATCTTGCATGCCACTAACGTTAATAAGATAACGAGTGAGTTGCAAATTCGATCATTTTAATACAATTTCAACTAAAATTGATTCAAGACCTCTTCAAAATATTTTCATTTTTAGCTTGTCTCAGGGACGACTTCAACATAAAAATTTCGATAAAATTTTTAAATAAAAGTCAAGAATTTTAACAAGAATGCAATAAAAATAAGAAAGAAAAAAAAAAGTTAAAGAGAGTACTTAAACGATCAGTAACATTTTACTAAAATACGATCATTAGATTTCATTAAACCATCAAATTTGACAACTCTAAATCTAGACAAATCCTTAATTCACACGCAGATTTCCAAATCTTTTAAAACCTAGCAGTAGAGGAGGCCATGATAAACTAGGTCTCATACATCCTCAATAACAATATATATAAAAAAAAAGGGGCAATTAGCAAAATCTGCATTTTTGTATATAAAAAAAGAAAACTGTTCTACGCATTTGACCCTCTCAGATATCTATGAGGATTTCTCTTTACCAATAATACAGGGGAGAATATGAATCGACCATGCAAAAGGAAATTTTTAACTACTATTAAGCTTCAAATTAAAATAATAGACCCATCACGTCATCCTTTTTTTTTTGGTTACCTCAAGAGGAACAAGCAAGATAAATTGCTATATTATGTTTTAAGAAAAAGAAATGTAACTCAGAATATATTTCCCTTTTAGATTAAAATATACATTACAGTAATTTTCAATGTCAAGAGAATCTGATTATTTACTCTTTTACAAGATGGGATCAATATAAATAAACAAATATTACATTCCAGCTTTGCATTTTCTTTAGTTTTACGTAAGGAGAATCAAAACAACAGCTTTTATATAGTTTCTATTTGTTGGAAGAGACGAACCAGGTAGAGTGGCATTCTTTGTAGAAGAAGCAAACAACTCTGCTCACAGTTTGGAAGGAAGAAAATAGAATGCACAGCAACTAGAGTGGTTCATGTTCTTCCTTGCTCAAAAAGGTGCGGCTGAGAGATCCACCCAGCTCTTGTCTTCCTCTTACTTGATCCGTTCGGCCACAACAGCAGCAGGTCTGGTTGGTGAAGTCGAGTCGACAAGGTTGGCAGCAAGTATGAGAACAAGGTTGGTGGAGGCTTGGCTAGTAACAGGCCGTCGGCTCGGCATCTAGAAGAGAGAAGGCCAACGGTTGGTTCAACCAGATATAGGGACGGCTGATTCTGCCAGGCGTAGGGGCGACTAGAGATGGAGTCGAGCCTCGGTTGAGGGAGACGGAGATTGCTTACATGAGAGGGCCTTCAGCTTGTGTCACCTGAAGCTGCTCTCAAACTTACTCCCAGATCATGACAAAGTGATCGCACTTGAGATCGAGGTGACAAGTGAAATACAACTGAAATGTTTGCTTTCTTTAAAATCCCACCAAATGATTGGATAAGAACCTTGAACTCTCACTAAGAGACAACGTCGGGTGAGCCGGACTGGCGGCGAACTAGGCACGACGTTGGCGACGACAGCTTGGAGGCGTGAGCTGCTTCTGAATGAGAGAGAGTCGACGACAGTTGCGGCTCCTGGCGTCGGTAAAGGAGGACCAAAAAGAGAGGGAGGAGCCTTCGGCGTCATCCTGTGAACAGAGCAGAGGAGGCGACCAGACAGGAGGTCTCCGCGCTTGACGAACTGAGAGGGAAGGAGATTTGTCTGGACGCCGGGGGTCGGAAGAAGGACAAGGAGCGCGAGCGAATCTTGCGAACTAGAGGAACCTCGGAGAGGGAGATCGACGGCTTGGAAATGTCAAGGCATTCATCCGTCGGTTGCGGCTTAGGGGCTTCTGCTTCTCAGAGAGAGAGGAGGAGTGGGAAGCTTGGAAGCGGCTGAGGAGAATCACCGAGCAGAATGAGAGCCCTTTTTTTTTAGCCCCTTTTTCTTGAGAGCCAACCTGCCTCCTTTTTCCTGTCAAAAAAACCCCAAAATAACAAAAAAAAAAAAAAATCACAAAAAAAAAGCCTTCACATGAGAGATCCTTTACAAGGCTTGCGGCTGGGATTTGCCTCAAGGTTGAACCGGCCACTTGAACCAAAACCTGTCAAAACAAACAACAAAAAAAACATCTCTTTAAAGCCCTTGATCAGACGGCTCATATCAAATATCACCTTCCGTGCTTTATCCCAGCCATTAGATACTAGATGAGAAATCATGTAGTCTGAAAATGTATAAAAAGAAAGAGCCAAATTGAGATGTATTTAAACTTACTCATAACTAATTTTATAGTTTTATTCGACATATGTAAATATGTATGTGTATCTTATATTTTGTTATTTAGTTTGAATTTAAGTTATGATAGATTTATTTAACTTTTAATTGATCAAAATTATATATTCTAAAAAAAATAATTTATTTAATTTTAGATTAATCAAGATAATATATATTTAATTTTATTTTAAATTCTAATATAAACATAACTCATTATATTTATTCAATTTTAAATTAATTAGAAGAAGGCATTTATTTTATAATTTTTTTTTAAAAAATAATGATAATAATCTCACTCTCTCTCCTCGACGCGTGTCAAACGGTGTCCGATTCGAGCACGAATGGGCGTGTTTGAAGGATCTCGGTGATCCGGACGCACTCGCGCAATCCATTTCGTAAAAAGAGGCCTAAATCAAAAGATCTTAAGCACGAAATAAATGTGTGCGATAAAGGTTCAAATACACGTAAAATATCTATCAAATCGGCGTCGACCCGATCACATATATTCAAAACATGATAAACGGGGATATGTAATCGAAAGAAACAAATTCTTAAAGACGACGACAAACTGAGGTAAAATACGTGAAATGATCTTTCATCAACACAGTGGTGCGACATACAAGAAGGGGGATCGATCTATGACATACTAGATAAGATCGTGTAGGTGACCGGTGCCAAAAAGGAGGTCAATAGTTGATTATTAATGGATTAAGGCACAACAAACCTAGGAAAATGTGTCACTAAGTTTATGTTTCGGTGTCTCTATCATATGAGGAGCATGCACCCTAAGTCTATGTTATCTAAGACTCGGTTCTTAATTTTTATCCTTAGGTGTCACTAGTGTTATAAGGGACAAAAGAAAGTTCTTTTCTAACCCTTTATACATTCGTACATATATCAATAAATTTATGAATCTATAAATAAAATAAGATAATAAGTAAAATAATAGTAGAGAGAAGAGAAATAGAGAGAAAGGCGATGAAATGTCAAAAAGGAAGGAATGAAAATCAAGAATGATAAAAGGAATGTAGGCGTTTTATTATTGGGCATACCTCTTTGAAGTCAAGTATGCCTCCAAAGCGACCTTCACCCCAATTCGATATAATACGAATAGAGAAGAAGGTGTTTTGGCGCCCTTTGCTGTCCCCACATTCCAAGAATAAGCACTCAAAAGACTCAATGACTCACACTATATCCTATACGAAACCCAAAGTGGCGAGGAGGAAAACCAGCTCCCAAAACTAAAACATAACCAAGCAACTTTCATTTCACATTCAACCCAAACTCAACTTTAGAAATAAATACTAACAAGAGAAAGACAATTCATACACTAAATATCCCTTTATTCTAAAAAGCAAATACATTAAAGGGCTCTTAGAAATACCACTTTATCTCAAAAAGGGCTTAAAGAATCTCCAACACAAAACCATACATGGAAATAATTTCAATCCCAAAGTGATTGTAGAACCTCTCAAACAAAGTGACTCGAAACCTTCTCATAAGAAATCCACAAAAGCCCTTTCTGACACAAAATAATCGAGTGCTTTCACTTTTGGCGTGGGGTATGACCATAAAGCTTTCCAACAAGAAAGTTTTATAAAACCTCTCATTGTAAAGCATTCAAGAAACTTATCATAAAGCTTTTCGATGCAAAGTAAATCTAAAGCCAATCACAAATCCTCTTGACACAAAACCTCTTTGAAATTCATGAGAAACGTTTCATGTCACATAAAAAAAAGGAATGCAATTTTCCTCTCTGACCACCACATAAAACCACACAAGTTACCTTATACTCACCTTCATTACAATGGATAATAAATACATATCATAGATTTCGTAATCACTTCTAAATCCTTCTCCATAATACTTGTGAAACTCACCAACAGAAATAGTTCACAATATCACTACATTAAATCCATAGGAACAACATAAACCCAGCGAATGCTTTCCAACACATAAACCAAATAGATACTTATCATCATAAAACATTCCATAAAACTTTCCAACCATAAGACAACCTATGAGAATTTCCAACGTAAAGAAAGTTATAAAATTTCCAACATAAAGAGAATCGTAAAAGCTTTTCAACATACAATTACTCATAAGGCTTTCTAACATGGAATAACTCATAAACATTTCCGATATAAAACAACCTATAACATTTTTTTTTCATTCTAATGGCAACTCATGAAGTTTCCCAACACAAAGCCCTTTATGAAACCTTTCAACATAACATGGCTCATAGATCTTTTTCAACATAAAACCCAAATCACAAATCTTCCCAATATAAGACAAGCCAAAGTTCTTTCCGACATAAAGTAAACCACAGTTTTCTCCAACATAAGGCAACACATAAAGAAAACTTTCCAACAAACTTCTTCCTTCCATGCTACGTGCCATCAGAAATCTCAAAAGAGCATTTGTAAATGCATGATTCAGAGAATAAGGAAATCTACCACGACTTCTTACCAAAATTCCAAAGAAAACCACTCGCATAGCTATCCAACTTCAAAGCATGAGATGTATAAATATTTTTAAATCGTAATTAGCAACACAACTCCCACATGAAATTCGAAGAGGTGGAGAAGAATCAAGATTTAACGCAAGCATAAAGGTATCCCGAAGTCTACTAACTCTTTGTGACTAAGTATGCTCCCGATAACATAAATAATCATAACTTTGAGTCTACAAAACACATACATATTCTCACACAAGTTTTTCTCATTTTCACATTGTATGCCATCAAAATATTTCAGGTAAGCTTGCAAGTGTGGAATTTAGAGAATAAGAAAATCTATAAAAATTCACACATTAAGATACCTTTCCCGGGTGATAAGGTTCATATTCTCACAACAATGATTTTTTTTTACCGAAAACCAATGCCAATGTTATGTCTACATCGGTGACGAAAAAGTTGTAAACCTCGCAATCGTTTAATGCTTTCTCCAAACTCCACTAATGAAACCACTTGATCTTGGAAATACAAGTAAAATTTTTGTTAACTAATCATAACTCAAAGAGGCCAAATATTCACTTGACGTATCGCCATAAAAGAGACATCAATCTATTTTTTATTTCAAGCACAGTGCATGTATTCGAAGAATATTCACATCAATAATTCCAACAAGCTCAAAAAAATCCTTTCTAAAGGCTCGAAGAAATTTACTCAATATAAAGCATGCAATTTTGTATCGAATTATATCAAACCCATAAAACTTCTCCTGATGTCGAATATACACAACTAATCTTGCCAAGAAGTCAAAACCAACCCTCTTCCTTTTCCGAATCATGAGAAGAGAATGCCCGTGCATAAAGCAAAACACAACTATATATATAAATCCTCATAGACCACAATCCACCAAAATTTTGGAATAGAAAAGAATGACATAGTCTTCTCTAAAAATCCTTTAAGGAAGAAGCCCCTTACATTTATCAAGAAAAAAAAAAGATATTGCATAGCTACTGAAGTAAGTCAAATAGAATAATGCAGCCAAAGATTCATCAAAATGAATCACACATGCTTTCACATCGTAGGCATGAGTATGGTCCTTCCAACCAATAGTATAGGGACAAACGCATCAAACATTTTAGTAAAATTAATCCAGCCATCACTACATGTAGAGAAACAAGAAAATAGAGGATGTTGCTTAATCATTAAATCCAACAGACCAATAACCAAGCATTTGGGATTCTTTGAATGCCTTTTAAACCCAAAATAAATTAATTTCAATAACCATCACTTTTTTTTTAGAGAAGAAACACATTAGATTCTTCTCCATTTGATTCAGAAAGAAATAGCTAAGGCAAAATGTCATTCTCTGTTTTAGGAAGGAAGGTACCGAATACCAATGTTCCGCTTGATACCACCTTATCAAAGTAAGTATTAACTGATCCAACAGAACTTAACACATAGGATAATATAAAGTAACTATTTGTAGAAATCACAACATACAAATAGGATCCACATACGAATTCCAGATGAACATCCCGGAATTTAAATATCAAGAAGTTTGCTCTCAGCATACAATACCCAAAACCCCAGAGCATTCGTTTGGCAGTCTTCAACTCAAGATCAAAAGATTTTTTCAGATTTCTTAAGGAATCTAGAACCTATTTCATTGCTCATATCCGAAAATAAATGTGAAGGGAAGAAAGAAGAGGAGGGAGAGAGAATCACCTTGCAAATGGAGAGAGGGCCGGTAGCTAGGGCATGTTTGAGCTGGCGTCGAGAGGGGCTGAATGCCTTCGGCTTCTAGGAACGGATGGCAACTAGGGCTTGGTTCCGTCTGGGATTTCGAACGGGAAGTAGAGGCAATGTAGGGGCTTCGGGCACCTGCTTGGGATGGATTCGGCTAGGTTGGGGGCGGTAGGGTCGACGCCTGTAGCCGCTGTGAGTTACGAGCGAGATGGAGGAGGTTGGCGTCAGGTCCGATCCTGGAGGGCGAAGCCGAGGACGGGCAACAGAAGAAGCCTCCGACCCCTGGCCACGAGCAGGAAGAGAGAACGACGGGAAGGAGGGAGGCTCAGCTCAGACTTGCGAACTAGAACAACAAGCGGGAGGGGAGAGGCGGAAGCGAAGGAAACTCCCGCCTGGCTTTCGCGAACTGAGAGCGAGCGGGAGACCGGGAGAGAGCGAGAGGAGGCTGGAGCGTTAGGAGTCGGGGGCCTCGAGTCAGACCGTCCGAATGCCTCGAGAAGACTTGCGAATCGAGGTTCTACCTGGGAGAGTTGCCAGCATCGGAGATTACCCCGCTGCCTCACCTTCTCGATCCCATCTCCATACCCTGAATAGGGCTTTGCCGCGCTCGACCCCTGCGAAAAGAAGTCTGCCTCTATCCTGAAGTGGGAAGCTCACGCGACTGAACTCGAGGACAACAGCAGGTTTAGGAATTCGATCGAACTGGAGCCGTTGGATCCAGTTCTTGATTTAGGAACAAGATTCAAACTATTAGAAAAGTCAATAGACCTGAATTGAAATTAAAACAAGCCGATTTGGGGCTAAACTCAAATCCAAACGGAACTCAAATCAAGCCAATTTAGGTTTAATTGGGCTTAGTCAATTTAGATAGATAAAATTAAACTCAAATTGTAATTGATTTGGGTCAGATTGAACTCATCGCGATCAAAACAAACCACGCGGGCTAATCAAATATGGTCGAGTCTAATTCGACTCAATTCAAGTCGATTCGAGCTCGACGAGGCCCAATCAACTTGATCGAACATGCTCGAGAGAAGATTAAGATAAAAACGAGGTCAACAAGTGACCCGAAACCTAACTAATGCAATGCAATCTGGACTTATCCCGGCCTGGATTGGGGAGCCAACTAAACCACCTAAACACTTTAAAACCATGAGTCAAGTCAATTATGCAAGAATGGTAGAAACATTGATTAAGATTGGTTTAAAGAATTGGGCTCGGCATCTAGAGCAGATCCTAATTGACCCCTTAACATATGTTGGGTTAAATGCTTAAGCTAAAAATACAATTGAGATTTAGACTCAAATTTAATTTGTTACTAATGCGATGCATGCTAGTTGACTCGATGAAATGCTTAAATCAAGATGAAGCAATTTTAAAATCAGGCTTAAAAAAAAAGGTTTTATCCTAGAGATTGTACAACATCCCCTTGGACAGAACTGCACCCTAATAGGTCAGGTGGTCTGCCAAAACCCGCAGGCGGGGAGGTGCCTAACACGGATGAGAAAAGTCAATATGTATGCATGAAAAACCCCCGACGAGTCCGGGCTTACTTCTTAAGAGCGTTAGAGTTTCTATCCGAGCTTAAAAATTTTTAATTTTGTTTAAGTAGAAAAGTTTTATGACCGTACCCTCACGAGCCTCCGATCGGGTTCCAGGCTAAATTAAATATGACATGCAATGAGCGCCAAAAAACTACTAAAAGCATTCAAGTCCTTAATCGCAATCAACATATCAATCAAATCACTTAAATAATTAAATCAATTAAATAAATGTTCAAACTGAAAGTTCATGTGGCAAGTGCCACTTAATTATACAACCCAGGGTCTATAGGAAAAGTAAAGTGTCAGGGTACCACTGACTACAACCCGGATTCTACTCCTAAGACTCAAGTGACTTTGAGATTTGAGATTCTTCTCGTTCTTCACTTCTTTGTCTTCTTGAAACTCCTTGGATCGTCGGGTCTGGATATCCAAATGAAAAGAAACTCCCCCTGAATAGGGGTGTTATCTTTTCTCTTTGGATTTTTGAACTTCATCCTAATTTGGATCTCCAAATGGATAGGAACTCTCCCCTAAGGGATGTTCCTTCCTCTTTGGATTCCAAATTGGATGTTTAAACATCTCAATCTCAAATGACTTTAAATAATTTACAACTCAATTTTATAACAAATTACATTAATTAAAATTGAAAAATCTAGACTCGATCCTGCAAGGCTATCCTAATAATCAACAGTTATAGAAACATCCCAAGCAGTTAATATATTTAAAATCTAAAATACTCAAACCAGCCACACTTGGCCATGCTCTTTTAATTTTAAAGGGGGTCTTAGCATGCTTAGCACCTGTGCAATTTAATAATTATGATTTTGCCCCCTTTAGTTTATGACCTGTATGAGCATGACCACCTGCATAAGATTAAATTAGTACAAAACGTCCCTAGCCTAGGGGTAGGTCTAACGTACAATCAATCAAATCACAGAGTGCAGTAAATAAATAAACAATCACATCAATTCTACCACTAGCAAACAATATGCAGTAAAAGCTCGAAAACCCGGCACACAGCAGAAAAGTAAACACCGGCCTAGCCTAAGACTAGAGTTGGTTGTCCTAGCAAACCATCTAAAGTGTGTGAGGTAGGCTGTGTGGTTTTGATATGTCCTAAATAGGATACTTGATTGAAGTTGCTTGATGTTCTAGTTGGTTGAAGGCTTAAGGAATTTTAATTAAAATTTAAATTTTAATGAATTGAATTTGATTTTGATTGTTTGTTGGATACCACCTTTGTTGCACACCGAGGCCGTGAAGTTTATTTCACCTTCATTGGGGCTAATTTAATAGCCTTGTAGGCCTGGGTTATTAGTGGTACCCGATATAATTAAGTGATTTGAGTTTGATTAAAGTTTGAAAGTTGATTAAATTTTAATTTAAATTGGTTGGTTGCTGGTTTTAATGTTGATTTAAGATTTTCTGGAATTTTTAATGATTTATTGAATTTTGGAATATTTTGAATTATTTTAATGATTTAATTTAAGGGTCAAAATTTGACTTTTTTATTTAAAGTATTTTTTTGGAAAGTTAATATTTTATTAAAATACTAGACCTTAATACAATCAGTTAGACAGTAAGTACATTGAAATTAGATTTTTCTATGTTTTATTATGGAGGTTTGAAGTTTTGACTTGAATTTGAACTAGGTTTGACCAAAAGTTGACTTTTTCAAATTTGATTGATTTCTGGAAACTTAAAATTTTTGATAAATATTAGACCTTAGGATGAGTTGTATGCCTTTGAGTTTGCTCAATTTGGAGTTCATTTGAATTAGTTATGAATTTTTGAAGTTTTGAGTATTTATTGAATTTTTAACATTGTTTTAATTAAGGCCCTTTTTATGGTTTGAATCCAAATGACCTCCAAACTTCTTGAAATCAACTCCAAAGGTCAAGAATGACCTAAGGAGTGATTTCCAAGTGTTTGGAAATTTTCTGGAATTTTTAATTATTTTTAATTAATTAATTTAGATAAATATTGAATTTCAATTAAACTTAAATTAAACTTGATTTTAAAGTCCAGTCATTGGGCTTTTATTTTTCATTGATTAAGGGTTCAATTCTGGTCAGTTTGAGGTATTATATATAATTTTTAGATTTAAATTTTATTTATTAGAATTTATGGAAGCTTAAATGGCTTAATTAAGGGCTTAATTTTAATTAGATTAATTAAGATGCTTAATGATTTCAAAATTCAATGGGTATTTTCTTTGAGCTGAGGGTATCACTAAGTTCAAATGGTTTAAGTTTCAAGTCAAGAGGGTGTGAATCCTAATTATGGGAAATATTCTAAATTTTCTAAATCAAGTCCTTAATTATTATCCTTAATAATGTCACTAAGTTAAGTGGGTTCAAATCCATGTTCTACTAACCCTTGACATAACATATACATGCATACATGATCATATTCACAATCAAATCCTATGTCTAGGAGAACCCTAAAGCTAGTTGGTGTGTGTGCACCCTAATCATGCAAATCAATTTAAAGCTCAATCAAATAAAGGATTAATCAATGAACGATTAGTAAAGTGATTATTCATTGATTAATCATTTTTCTCCACAAATTCTATTCAATCAAGCTTAATCTAGGTTTGAAATCTCAATGGACCTCTCAATGATCAAAATTTAAATAAATATAATTTTAAAATAGCTTTGGAATATACATATAGACATATATTACTATATATATATATATATATGTTTTAAAATTAAAATAATTTTAAAAATATACTTAAATTAACTTTAAGATACTTGAGAGGTTCTCTGATTTTTAAGAATTATTTGAAAATAACACTTAAATTTTAAAATATTTAATATAATATTCAATTAAATATTATTTAAATATTAAAATATTCAAGTAATTTAAATAAATTAAAATAGATTAAGTTTTTAAATCTTGAAAATAATTTTAAACTAAAATTCTTAATTTTCTGAAAAATTTGGCAAATTATTTGTGTTTTTATTTTATTTATTTGAATTTATAATGAATTTTTGAAGTTCAAAGGTTAATTAAACTATTTAAACTAATTCAAAGTTAATTAAAATTCAAAATAAACTTTAATTTAAATTTAATTAAGTCTCAATTATCTCTGAAATTTTAAAATTCTTTTAAAAAAAATTTCTTAAGATGATAACATTTTAGAATTTATTTAAATTTAAATTCAAATTAAAATGTTAACTAATATTTAAGTATTTAATTAGATAAACATAATATAAAATATAAAATATATCTTAAATTAAATTTAATTTGAATTTAAATAAATTAGAATATTTATCTAATTTTAAAATATTTAAAATAAGATTAAAACTTGAAAAATATTAGATTAATATTAGTTGATTGTAAAATATTAACAAATTAGGATTATTTAAAAAAGGATTAAATGAAATATTTTGAATTAAATTAAAATTTAAATCTAGTTACATTTATTTAAACCTTTGATATGGAATCTTAAAATATATATTCAAAATAATATATCTAATTTCATTAAATATTTAATTATTTTTTTTATTAACTTAAAGTGTTAAATAACTAATTAATTAAAATAATTTAAAATATAATTAAAATTTTAAGTTAATATTAATCTCTAAATTAAAATGTTAATTATAATTATATATATATGTAAATAATATATATTTTAAAATTTATAATTAATTTTTAATAAAAAAAGAAATTATAATTAAAAATGATTTTAAAATCATTTAAAATAAAAAACGGCGCCGGCGCTACGTGGCACAACCTGGTTGGCTGGATCAAAAGGCGCGGCGGCGGGCATTTAATGCTAATCATTGGATGGCGGCGCTCACGCGGTTTCAACTTATCCGCGTCAGCGCCCGTCATCTACCGTCCGATTCAGTGCTGTCTCGGATCAAAGGCCAGGATCGATCCAAACAGGAAATCTATTCGGCTAGAACCCACGCGCGGTCGGATGAGATGCGAAAAATCAGGATCAAGACATCTAGATCTTGTAACACTCAAACAGAGCGTAAATTAAAGCCCTAATCAAAGAAATGGCTCAAACAAAAGATCGGATAGCTTGTTTGACTTGAAATTTTAAACCTAAATAGCTTGATTGAACAGAAATATTATGGGATGCTTTTGATAGCTTAAGGAACACTAATTAAATAGTTAATTAAAGCTAAGTGTATTAAGCTAGGGTTAAATTTTTACCTCAATCCAACCGTTGGATTCGAATGTTCTTGATTAGGTTGAGCTTGTAGATTGTCCTCGTAGGTTTTCCTAGTTGAAATCGCATCTTGAAACGTGCCAGATTGGATGCTCTCTACCCTGGACGGACTTAAGGTTTTGGTGGTCGAAGGGTGGCCGCCAGCGAGCTTTGGCCGGCTGGATTTGGTCTGGGAGGTATATGGGAAGAATTGGGGAGCTCAAACGAATAGAGATATGGCCATGGACAGCTTGAATATGGAGAGAGAAGGAATAGGTTAGAATGAATGCTCATTTTTAAGTCTTGCCCTATTGAAGTGTCCTTTGATAGTTTGGACGGATAGGATCAACTTGGCAGCTTCATTTGATGCTTGCCAAGTGTCTCAAACGGTTAGAGGGGCAAGGAATCAAAAGGACAAGAGGACATGAGGTGGAAAGCCTCTTTTGTCCTTTTGAGCACATGGGGAGGATTAGGAGCTATTTAATCCTAAATCAAAGGCTAGGAAATGTCTTAAGAACATTCCAGAAATCGATTAAGACTAATGGACTGGTTTAAGAATGGAAGGGATTAGCCTAAGACTAGTTTTGACCCTCTTTGACCATCCTAAAGCCCATGTGGGCTATTTGACCAGTCAAAATGCCACCTAGGCTAATTAGGTGACATAGAGAGTGTTTTAAGCTGCTATAAGGATTTGAAATGGAGTGGGTTTACTTGAACTTAGAGAAAATGCCCATTTCAAGAGGATTTAATGAATAATCGACTAGTTTGACTAGTCAACAGTCAAATTGACTGCCAAGGTGGCAGTCAAATAATCTCAAGCACTGATTTGGAAAATATTGAAAGGTATTTGGGGTTTGAAATGTGTTGAATAGTTTGCATTAATTAAAGCTTGCATATGATTAAAGGTTTTATCATAAAATAAAATTTGACCAAGTCAAATCAAGGTGATTTGACTTCCTATATATTTGAATGTATTTGAATCTCAATTTGATATGGATTTGAGGGTTTGAGGATTTGGAGAGCTTGAATTGAAGGATTGAGGTGATTTTGACTCAAATGGGGCAAGTTTGACTAGACTTGGAATTAGTTGACCAAGTCAACTAATGATTGGGTCAAAAGTCCAATCAAGTCTAAATCATTGAAGGGTATGATCAGGGGAGTTTGATTGAGTCTTGAGTATGCTTGAAGTTTGATTTAAGTTGAAAGCGCTTAAAGGTTAATCTGGTCAACCTAGGTTGACTTGGTCAACTAGGTTGACCCTGAGCCAGGGTTTGGGTTGGATTAATCTCAAATGGTATTTGAAGTCTGGTAGGAGTGTTTTCAGGCCAGGAGTCAAATAGGTCATTTGGGTCAAATAGGCCTATGGGGCCCTTAAAGGGCTTAATGGGTCAACTGGGTTGACTTGGTCAACCAGGTTGACCCAGGGTCAGGGGGTTGGGTCTAACCAGTTTAGAATGACATTCTGAGTCCACTGGTGGTGGTTTCAAGGTCTGGAGAGGTCATTTGGTCAAAATGATCTATTTGGGCCTTTAATGGGCCTTTTAGGTCAACCCTGGTTGACTTGGTCAACCAGGTTGGTCCAGGGTCTGGAAATGGGCTTAACAGATTTCAAATGACATTTAGATACCAATGGAGGTGGTCCTAAGGTTAGAGGAGGTCATTTGGTCAAAATGACCTATTTTGACCCTAGAGGGCCTGTTTGGTCAACCTGGTTGACTTGGTCAACCAAATTGACCCATGGTCTTGATTTGGGTTTAATGGGTTTGGTTTGATATTTGAAACTTGCTGGAAGTGACTGCATTTGATTTGGAGCTCATTTGGTTCAAGTGACCATTTACACCCCAAAGGGATATTTTGGTCATTTTGACCCCTAGTCAACTAAGGGTCAAATTGAGTCCAAAAAATGCAGTTTATTGATCAATGAGTCATAATCAAGGGTCTGGAAGTGATTTGGAGCTTTGGAGAAAGTTCCAAGATCAAAATCCACTGGGTGGCAGGTCCAGTGGCATAGACTATAAATATTTGAAGGTTTTATAGCCTTTGGATTTCAATTCCGTTTCTGGGGTTAGAGACCTCAGAATGAGCTCAAATTTGGAGGGTTTCCTCTAGAGACATGTCACATCAGTTTGGAACTGATAGATCTTGAATCAGAGGTCATTTGATAGGGTTTTGAAATATTCAAAGATTTGCTGGAAAAGGCTTTCAGGACTTAGACCTTTGGCCTTGGATTTGATCTGGATTTCTGGTTTTGATCTGGATTTTGAGTTTGAATGATTGGATTTGAATTAAGTCTGGATTGAATTGAAGCTTAGATTGATCTAGAAGAATCCTAGGGTTTAGAATAGGTCCTGGAATCTAGATCAGCTTAAAGGAATCATAGGGTCTAGAATAGATCCTAGGGACTGGAGTCTGGGAAGATCCTAGAATCTAGAAGTCCTAGGATCTGAGGTCTAGAATAATCCTAAGATCTAGAAAAATCCTAGGATCTAAGTTCTAGGAGGATCCTAAGGTCTAGAAGGATCTAGAGGAATTTTAGGGTCTAGAATAATCCTAAGATCTAGATGGATCTAGGAGAATCTTAAGGTCTGGGATCTAGAAGGTTCTTAGGATCTAGAATAGATCCTAAAATCTAGATTCTAGGAAGATCCTAGGGTCTAGATAGATCTGAGGTCTAGGAGAATTCTAGGACCTAGACTGATCTAGAGTCTGGGTAGATCCTAGGGTTAGAAATCTAGGAAAATCCTAAAGTTTAGAAATCCTAGGATCTAAGGTCTAGGATGATCTAGAAATTAAATAAATCTGGATTGTCTTAATGTTGAATTTGATTTGAAGCTTAAATGGGTTTGAAATTAAAATGGATTTGAAATCTGAATTGACTGAAAGTCTGGATTGATCTAAGATCAGATTGATCCTAGGGTCAAGATTAAATTGAAGAGATCCTAGGGTCTAGAGCAGATCCTAGGGATTGAAATCTAGGGAGATCCTAGAGTCTAGATTGGTTTTAAGTTGTGTTGATCTGGGGTCAGGATTGATTTGAAACTGGATTGATCTAGGATCATATTAATTTGAAACTGGATTGATCTAGGATCAGATTGATCATAGAGTCAGGATTGATCCTAAGGATTGGAAAGATCCTAAGGTCTTGATTGGTCCTGCCAACCTCATACAAAAATGAGGTCAACAGTAACCCAAGCCTACGAGGCTATTAAGTTAGCCCTAAGGAAGGTGAAATAAACTTCACGACCTTGATCAGCAACAAAGGTAGTAGCCATTTAACTTTAAAATAATATGTTTTAAAATTAATTTTAAATTATTAATATTAAAACTTTAATTAAATATTCTTCTTAACCCTTTCAACCCACTAGAACTTCAAAAAACTTTAATTAAGTGCCTTATATAGGACATACCCCAAACCATACAGCCTGCTTCACACACTTTAGATGATTTACTAGGACAACAACCTCTAGTCTCAGGCTAGGCCGGTGTTTATTTTTCGTTGTGTGTCGGGTTTTTTATGATTTTTACTGCATACTGGTTACTAGTTTAGATTGATTAATTATTTATTTAATTTTTATGCAATTTATGTATTGATTTTGATGGGCGTTAGATTACCCCTAGGTTAGGGATAATCTAAATGTTAATATAATCGTATGTAGGTGGTCATGCTCATATATGATAATTAAATATAAAGGGGATAAAAATAAGTCAAGCTTTAAATTAACAAAGTTTTTGAAGGTGCTTTGCTATGCTTAAGTCCCCTTTTAAAATCAAGAGAGCATGACCAAGTGTGGCTGTTATTTGAGTTTTTTAATTTTAAATATAACTGCTTGAGATTATTTAAATGATGATTTATTAGGATAATCTTGTAGGTTGTATTTGAGTCTAGATTTTTAATTTTAATTAATATAATTTAATTTAAATCAAGTTATATTTTAAAGTGCTTTGAGAATGAGATTAAATATCTAATTTGGAACCCAAAGAGGAAGGGACATCCCTTAAGGGACAATCCCTTTCTATTTGGAGATCCAAATTAGGATGATCTTAAAGTATTCAAAGAGGAAAGATAGCACCCCTTTGGAGAGAGAATTTCTTTTCACTTGGATATCCCGACTCGACAGATCTAAGGAGCCCGCAGAAGGACAAAGAAGTGAAGAACGAGAAGAAGATCCATTCTCAAAGTCACTTGAATCGTAAGAGTAGAATTCGGGTTGTTATCAATGGTACGTAGCCACTTTACTTTTTCTGAAGACTCTAGGTTGTACTATTAAGTGGCACTTGCCACATGGACTTTTAATTTGAATATTAATTTGATTGATTTTGTTGATGTTGATTGCGATATAGAATTACATGCTTTTAATAATTTTTTGGCGATCTTATATGTTGTATTTGATTTAGCCTGGAACCCGATTGGAGGCTCGTGAGGGATCGTTAAAATTTTTCTACCTTTATCAAATTTAAAATATTTAAGCTTACATAGAAACTCTAACAATTTTAAGAAGTAAGCCCGAGATCGCCGGGAGTTTGTATAAGCATGTTTGTTGCACCTTCTTTCCTTTGTTAGGCACCTCCATGCCTGTGAGTTTTGGAAGACCACCTGGCCTATGAGGGTGCATATCTGTCAAGGGGATGCTATACATTCTTTTAGGGAAAAATTTATTTTTAAGCTTTTTTAAAATTGCTTTATCCTGATTCAAGCATTAATCAAGTCAACTAGTACGCATCACATTTGATACAAATTTAAGTTAATTACATTTTATTTAAAGTTTCATATTATCCAATATATGTTAAAGGGCTAATTAAGGAATGCTCTAGATGTCGGCCATATTCTCAAAAACTTATCTTAAGCAACATCCCTACCACTCTATATTAAAAGACTAGACTTAGGATTTTGAAGCGCCTAGGTGGTTAGCTGGCTCACCAATCCAGGTTGGGGTAAGTCCAGACCCTGTACTGCATTAGCTAGGTTCGGGCCACTGATTTTCAGTGCCCATTTTAGACTTAGGTTTTGAGGCAGACTCAGGTTATAAGACATTAACTTTCGGGAATCTAAGCCCAATCTTTCAATAAAATTGATAACTCAAACTTAAATCTCTTTCAATCAAATCCATACCCAACACTTAGGATAGTCTGAGGTGTTTCTGAAATGTTTCAGAATCTAAAACACCTCTTATTTTTCCTCTTTTGATCTCTAGAAATAAGTGTTCCACCTTGATCTAATCTCAGTTAACAATTTTAATCCTCACCTCCTTTGACATCAAGCCTTGAAATTCAAAATAAAATTTCTACTGTTATTTTAATCGAGAGTATTCGTAGATGTAGTTATCTATGAGGGCTTGTGCTCGTATGAGATTTAGAAATCCAAATCAATTTTTCAAAAGCAATCTTTTTAAAACTCAACTAATTCTCTTTGGAAAAATTCAAGTCAAATATAACGATCATTATCGTCATTTTTGAATGATTGATATTAAACGATATCTTCTTTCTATGGGAAGATATATCATTCTATTAACATGATTTTAATTATAAAATTAATAATTTTTCATCCATATTATTATAGTTAAATACTCGATTGAACATCATTTTAACCCTTCGAGATCATATGTTGTCTCTCCTGAGCTAGACTATGATAATCTGGATGGACTCAAAGTTTTATAATTTGAACCCATTAGGGAACGATATGTTCGCCTCCCGAGGTGATATATTATTCATAATGAATTGTTTAATTTTAAAATAAAAAATTTCAGAAATTAACTTTCCCAAAGGTAATTAACTTTTTAAATAACACTTTTTCAATCAAACAAGTTTCCTACTCAAAGTCACTTGCGTCTGTCCTAGGATTAGAATCTGGATTTGTTGTATGTGGTGCCCGACCACTTTTAATTTTTATACATTTTGGGTTATAATAAATATGAATTTGCCTATAGACATTTAGTTTATTTAATTAATTTGATTATTAGATTGATTGCTTTAATTTGATTGCAATTAGGATTACCTGCTTTTCTTAGTTTTTTTTTGTGATTTGCATGTTATATTTTAATTTAGCCTAAAATTCAATTAGAGGCTCGTGAGGGCACGCATAAAAACTTTTTTTACTTAAATTTAAATAAAAATTTTTAAGATAACATAGAAACTCTAACGACCTAAGAAGTAAACCTGGGACCACTAGGAGTCTACATAAGCATATTTTTACTTTGTCCTCCTTGTTAGGCACCTCCCCCCCTGCGAGTTCTGGCAGACCATTTGACCTGTAAGGGTGCAAATTTGTTAAGGGGATGTTATGCAATCTCTAGGAAAAAATATTTTTTGAGCCCTTTTCAAAAACCTATTACATCTCATTTTATGTATTTAATCGAGTTAATTAGCATGCATTACTTTAGAAATCAACTAAATGAGTCTAAAATTTTAATTACATTTGATTCAAGCATTTTTCACTAAACATAAGTCAAAGGACCAATTAGGATTTACTCTAGACATCGGTCGCAATTCTTAAAAACTTTAATTAATAATAGCTCACCACTCTTTCATAAGAATGACTAGATATATAGATTTTAATCGACTAGGTGGTTAGCTAGCTCCTCAATCTAGGCTAGGATAAGTCTAGATGTTGCATTGCATTAACTAGGTTCAGGTCATTATTGTCTAGTGCCTAATTTAGGTTTTGTGGCAGGTCCATGCCTTAAGATTTCATTTTTTGAAAATATAATTCCAAATTTCTAATAAAACTATCAACTCAAATTAAAGCTTTTCTCAATCTAAATCTTAAAGCCCAACACTCAGATTAGGCTGAGATACTTCTGAATTATTTTAGAATCCTAAAGTGTCTCTTACCTCTCCTCTGTTGACTCCAAAAATAAATGTTCACTCTTGATCCATTCCCAATTCAAATTTTAAATTCACTTCTTTTGATATCACTCCTAAAAAATTTTAAACAAAATTTTTGCCATTATTTTAATCGAGAGTTTTCCTAGGAGACTCTAATTTTCTTACGATATAATTAACTACGAGGGCTTGCACTCGTAGGAAATTTAAAACCCACATCCACTTTTTCAAAATTAATTTTCAAAATATGATCAATCTTCTTTGGGAAAATTAAAAGCCAACGACGATCATTATCATCATATTTAGATAATTGATAATAGATGATATTTTCTTTCCTTGGGAGGGTATATCCTTTGCTATCATAATTCTGAGTATGAAATTAATGATCTCTCATCCAAACTATTATAGGTAGATGCTCGATAGAATATCATATTAACCCTTCGGGGTTATATGTCGTTCTTTCTTGAATTTGACTGTTACAGTAAGGATGAAACTTTTAGTTTTATTATCTGAACCTATTAGGGAATGATATCTTCACCTTCTGAGGTGTTATATTGTTCACAATGATATGTTCGATCTTGTAACTACAATTTCAAAAATTGAATTTCCCAAAGTAGATTAATATTTCAAACACTCCTTTTAACCCCAACACCAGGTGGCATACATCTTGGTAACCCTTTTGATCGATCCTGGCCATCCAGGATATCCCTAGCAACTGAATTGGGCTAAGGGGTTCGAACCCTCATTCGGAGTTCACTCACTAACCAACCAGTCTCTAACCTTTGAAGTTGTCGTATGTGAGAGGAGGAGGTGACCTAAGAATCATCCATTCCAATGAGTTGAACTTCTCATATGTTCATTTTCAGAGCTCAGGTGTTGACCTCATTTTTGTATGAGGTCAGTAGGACCCATCCAGACCTCAGATCAATCCTGACCCCAGAGCAACACAACTTAAGACCAATCTAGACTCAAGGATCTCCCTAGATTTCAATCCCTAGGATCTACTCTAGACCCTAGGATTTCTTCAAATTTATCCAGACCCTAGAATCTACTCTAGATCCTAGGATTTTGCCAGACTCTAGATCATATGATCTTCTTAGACCCTAGGATCTATTCTAGACCATAGGATCCCTCCATATCCTTCTAGATCTTAGGATCATTCTAAACCCTAGGATCAATTCAGGTTCTGGATCAATCTACCCTCCAGATTATTCTAGATCTTGGGATTCTCCTAGATCTACAGCTTAAGACTTTCCCAGACCCTAGGATTCTCCTAGATCTATCCAGAGCTTAGGATTCTTCTAGATCCTAAGACTATTCTAGATCCCAGGCCCTAGGACTTCCAAACCCTAAGATCTTCCTAGAAATCAAACTTTAGGATCTACTCTAAATCCTAAGATCCTTCTAGATCTTGAATCTTAGATTCCTAGATCTTAGGATTCTTCTAGATTATAAGATTCTTCCAGACCCCAGATCCTAGGATTTCCCTAGGACTTCTAGATTCTAGGATCTTCCCAGACTGCAGTCCCTAGGATCTATTCTAGACCCTAGGATTCCCTTAAGCTGATTTGGACCCTAGGACCCATTCTAAACCCTAGGATTCTTCTAGATCAATCCAAGCTTCAATTCAATCTAGACTTAATTCAAATCCAATCATTCAAACTCAAAATCCAGATCAAAACCAGATTTCCAGATTCAAATCCAAGGCCAAAGGTCTAAGTCCTAAAAGCCTTTTCCAGTGAATCTTTGAACATTTCAAAACCCTATCAAATAACCTCTGATTCAAGATCTATCAGTTCTACACTGATGTGACATGTCTCTAGAGGCAACCCTCCAAATTTGAGCCCATTCTGAGGCTCTCTAACCCCAGAAACTGAATTGAAATCCAAAGGCTGTAAAATCTTCAAATATTTACAGTCCATGCCACTGGACCTACCACCCAGTGGATTTTGATCCTGGAGCTTTCTCGAAAGCTCCAATCACTTCTAGACCCTTGATTATGACTCATTGAGCAATAAACTGTATTTTGTTGGACTCAGTTTGACCCCTAGTTGACCAGGGGCCAAAATGACTAAAATACCCCTATGGGGTGTGAATAGTCACTTTGGTCAAATGAGCTCCAAATCAAATGCAGTCACTTCCAGCAAATTTCAAATGTCAAACCAAATCCATTGAACCCAGAACCAGCCCCTGGGTTAACCTGGTTGACCAAGTCAACCTAGTTGACCTAGAAGGCCCCTTTAGGGTCAAAACAGGTCATTTTGACCAAATGACCTCCTCTGACCTTGGGACCACCTCCATTGGTCTCCAAATGTCATTTCAAATCTGTTGAACCCATTTCCAGACCCTGGACAACCAGGGTTGACCTAAAAGGCCCATTAAGGGCCCAAATAGGTCATTTTGACCAAACGACCTCCCCAGACTTTGAGACCACCATCAGTAGACTCAGAATGTTATTCTGAACTGGTTAGACCCAATCCCTGACCCTGGGTCACCCTGGTTGACTAAATCAACCCAGTTGACCCATTAAGCCCATTAAGGGCCCAAATAGGTGATTTGACCCAAATGACCTATTCAAACCCTCAAACCACTTCTACCAGACCTCAAATTTTATTTGAAGTTGATTCAGCCCAAACCCTGGCCCCGGGTCAACCTGGTTGACCAAGTCAACCTAAGTTGACCAATTCAACCCTTAAGCTTCCATATTTTAAATCAAACTCCACATCAGCTTCAAACCCATTCAAACTTCTTTGATCACATTCCCCAATGATTTGGATTTGACTGGACCCATTGACCCAGTCAACAGTTGACTTAGTCAACTGAGTCCAAATCTAGTCAAATTTGACTCATTTAGCTCAAAATCAATTAAACCATTCAATTCAAGCCTTTTAAGAACTTCAAACTCTCAATCTCACATCAATAACTAATTCAAGCACATCTAAACAAATTTGAAGTCAAATCACCCTTGATTTGACTTGGTCAAACTATCCAATCTATTCAAACTAGTTCCTTAATCCAATCCATACAACTATTTCAAATCATCTCTATGTTATCAAGCCTCAAGTCTACTTCAAATTATGGCTCAAGTATTTGCAAATCTACTTTGGGTTGAATTCTAGTTGGTTTGACCAAGTCAATTCAATTAAGCTTGGTCAAACTAGTTCAAACCCTCTTAAAATATTCAAGCTCTAATGTCAAGCCATCAAACTCCCTTTGAATCAACCCAACCAGGTTTTAAGGCTTCCTCCCTTGCCAACTCAGCATCCAAGATGACTAGTTGACTAGTCAGCATAGTCAACAATTAGGCAAATGGGCTTTAAATGGTCAAAGTAGTCTTTTAAATTAATCCACTCTATTTGAAATCATTCCAGTAACTGAAATGAGTTCCATAACCTTCCTAGAAGCTTTTTCAGCCCTTGGATGGAGATCAAACGGCTCCAATCACTCCACATGCCCATGTGGGGACCAAGGGAGCTTTCCACGTGCCATGTGCTCTTGTCCTTGTTTCCCCTGCCATTCTAACTACCTAATGACAGATGGCAACTATCCAGGAATTCCCACACTCAATCTCAACCCTCCATTTGACTTGGAGAGAATTGAATAGGGCAAAAAGCTCTAAAATGAGCTCATTCAATCCCTTACATTCTCTCACCACTAAAGCCCTCCCAGAGCCAGATCTTTGTTCGTTTAAGCTTCTAACATTCTCCTCTACACTTTCCAAGCAAAATATAGCGGTCAAAGGCGCCGCCGGCGAGCTTCCCGACGAACTCAAGCTCTATTCCGTCCACGGCTTATTCCCCTCGATCGAGCTTGTTTCAGACAATGAGTTCAACTAGGAAAATTTGCGTGGACAGTCAACAAGCTCAGAGAATACTTGAACTCCAAAATCCATTGATTGGTTCAGGTATAAATGCTAACCCTAGTTTAGAAACACTAGATTAAATAGCATTCTTTACCGTGCATATTAAGCTACAAAAACACGTCCACATTGTGTCTGTTCATCATCTCAACCTATGTTTTAAGTTTCAAGTCATTTGATTGAGTGAGCTGAGAGAACGAGGCAAATTATCACTTCTAGGGTGTAAGCGGCAGTTTCTCTCGCGTGCACAAAATCTGAACCGTTGATTTGTAGATCAACGGCTCGGATCCTGTTGAACTGCGCGCTGATCCGACCGCGTGATACGTCCGTCGTTCAGGATCTTCGTTCGGCTTAATAGTAGCCGTCCGTTTAAAACCACGCGAGATCCGACGGTCGAGAATCCACGCTGACATGGATTAGTGATAACGCGGTCCGCGTTATCAATTCCTAATGATTGTTGGCGGCGCAATCATTGCGCCGCCGAGCAATCATTGACCCGCCGCCTCCGCGTTTTGTTTAGACGAACCAGACGACGCCGCGTGGCATTCCGCCGCCAGGGACTAATTTAAGATGTTTTAATTGATTTTAAATATATTTTAAACCTTAAAAACTTCAAAAAAATGCTATAAATCAAATACAAATCCAAAAAATCAATATAACATATCAAATTGCTTGAATTTTCAAAACCTTTAATTTAAAATAAAATTACTTTCAAATATCCTCTGTATTTTGAATAATTTCAAATATTGATTATTTGATTATTTTAATTATTATTTAATTTAAATAAATCAAAATATTCTTGAAATTTTAAGAAAATTATTTTAAAATATTTTTAAATATCCAGAGGACCTTTTGAAATTATTTTGAATAATATTTTGATTGTATGTTATTTTATTATTGAAATAACCTATATTTTACTCATATGATTTTAGAAATTTATTTTAAAATTATGTAAGTATGTGAATTATCTTGAGCATTTTAAGGTTGACTTGAAATTTTTAAGCAGAGATTGAAGTTTGATTGAATTGATTCAATAGAGATTTTATAATGAGGATTTGGCTTACTAATTATTCGTTAGTTAAGCTTTATCTTCAAATTTCCAAATTGTGTCTTTGTTAAGTATAGGTGCACACACCACCTAGTTTTAGGGCTCTCCTAGACCTAGGATTGATTGTTTGATGTGTGTATTTGCATATATTATGTCAAGGGTTAGATAAACCTTGATTCAAATCCAATAAACTTAGTGACATCATTAAGGATAATAATTAAGGACTTTGTTTAGAGAACTTAGAAAATTTCCAATAATTAGGATGTATATCCTATTGACTTGAAACTTTGAACACTTAAACATATTGATATTCTCAGCCTTAAGAAAAATTTCCACTGAATTTTGAAATCATTAAACCCCTTAATTAACCTAATCAAACTTAAACCTCAATTAAGCCTTTAAAGCTTCAAGAAAATATAATAAATCAAGTTTAAATCCAAAAATCACACATAATACCTTAAAATGACCAGAATTAAATCCTTAATCAGCGAAAAATAAAAGCCCCTTGACTGGACTTTAAAATCAAGTTTAATTTAAGTTTAATTGAAATTTAATATTTAATTAATTTAATTAATTAAAAATAATTAAAAATTCCAAAAATTTCTCAAACACTTGGAGATCACTCCCTAGGTCATTCCTGACCTTTGGAGTTGATTTCAAGAAGTTTGGAGGTCATTTGGATTCAAATCATAAAATGGGTCTCTAATTAAACAATTTAAAAATTCAATAAATACTCAAAACTTCGAAAATTCATAACTAATTCAAATAAACTCCAAATTGAGCAAACGCAAAGGCATACAACTCATCTTAAGGTCTAATATTTATTAAAAATATTAAGTTTCCAGAAGTCAATCAATTTTTGGAAAAGTCAACTTTTGGTCAAACTTAGTTCAAATTCAAGTCTAAACTTCAAACCTTCATAATAAAATGTAGAAAAATCCAATTTCAGTGTACTTACTGTCTAACTGATCGTACTAAGGTCTAGTATTTTAATAAAATATTAAATTTCCAGAAAACCCTTTAAATTAAAAAGTCAACTTTTAATCACTTAATTAAATCATTAAAATAATCCAGAAAATCCCAAAATTCAATAATTATCAAAAATTCCAGAAAACATTAATTTGAACTTAAAACCAGCAACCAAATAATTCTAATTAAAATTTAATCAACTTTCAAACCTTAATCAAACTCAAATTACTTAATTATATCGGGTACCACTGGGTAACCCAGGCCTACGAGGCTATTAAATTAGCCCCAAGGAAGGTGAAATAAACTTCACGGCCTCGGTGTGAAACAAAGGTGGTGTCCAACAAATAATTGAAATCAACTTTAAAATCAATTTCAAATCATGAAGATTTAAACTCAAATTAAAACTCGCTCAAGCCTTTCAACCAACCAGAACTTTAAACAACTTCAATCAAATTATCTTATTTCGGACATATCAAAACCACACAGCCTACCTCACACACTTTAGATGATTTACTAGGACAACCAACTCTAGTCTTAGGCTAGGACGGTGTTTACTTTTCTGTTACTTGCGTGTGCCGGGTTTTCCGTGGTTTTCATTGCATGCTGGTTGCTAGATTTAAGTAATTGATGTTGATGTAATTGTTTATTTATTTAATGCATTCTGTGTTGATTTGATTGTACGTTAGATCTACCCCTAGGCTAGGGATGATTTATACTAATTCAATATTATGCAGGTGGCCATGCTCATACAGGGCATAAATTAAAGGGGGCAAAATTATAATTATTAAATTGCAAAGGTGCTCCAGAAAACTGTTAAGACCCCCTTAAAATTAAAAGAGCATGGCCAAGTGTGGCTGTGATTGAGCATTTTAATTTCAAATATATAACTGCTTGGGATGTCAAATATAAACTGCTGATTATTAGGATAACCCTGCAGGTTGTTGAGTCTAGATTTTTAATTTTAATTGATGTAATTTGAATGTAAATTGAGTTGTAAATTTAAAGTGATTTGAGATTGAGATGCAAAAAAAAATCCAATTTGGAATCCAAAGAGGAAGGAATATCCCTTAGGGGAGAGTTCCTATCCATTTGGAGATCCAAATTAGGATAAATTTCAAATATCCAAAGAGAAAAGATAAGACCCCTAATCAGGGGGAGTTTCTTTTCAAGGAGTTCTAAGAAGACGAAGAAGTGAAGAACGAGAAGAATCTCAAATCTCAAAGTCACTTGAGTCTTAAGAGTAGAATCCGGGTTGTAGTCAGTGGTACCCGGCCACTTTACTTTACTGCAGACCCTGAGTTGTACAGTTAAGTGGCACTTGCCATATGCACTTTCAGTTTGAGCATTTATTTAATTAATTTAATTATTTAAGTGATTTAATTGATGTGTTGATTGCGATTAAGGACCCGCATGCTTTTAGTAGTTTATTTGGCGCTTATTGCATGTCAATTTTGTTTTAGCCTGGAACCCGATCGGAGGCTCGTGAGGGTACGGTCATAAACTTTTTCTATTTAAACAAAATTTAAAATTTTTAAGCTCAGATAGAAACTCTAACGCTTTTAAGAAGTAAGCCCGGACTTGCTGGGAGTTTTCATGCATTCATATTAACCTTTCTCTACCTTGTTAGGCACCTCCCCGCCTGCGAGTTCTGGCAGACCACCTGACCTATTAGGGTGAAGTTCTGTCCAAGGAGATGTTGTGCAATCTCTAGGATAAAACTTATTTTTTAAGCCTGATTTTAAAACTGCTACATTTTGATTTAAGCATTTCATCGAGTCAACTAGCATGTATTGCATTAGATACAAATTAAAAATTGAGTCTAAATCTTTAATTGTATTTCTAGCTTAAGCATTTAACCCAACATATGTTAAGGGGTCAATTAGGATCTGCTCTAGATGTCGACCCCAATTCTTTAAACCAATCTTAATCAATGTCCCTAACCATTCTACATTTAAAAGACTTTGACTCATGGTTTTTAAAAACATTTAGGTGGTTTAGCTGGCTCCCCAATCCAGGCCGGGGTAAGTCCAGATTGCATTGCATTAGTTAGGATCCGGGTCACTAATTCTCAGTACCCATTTTTAGACTTAGGTTCTGAGGCAAATTTCTAATCTTAAGACCTCAACCTTCCAGGAATCTAATTCCCACCTTCTAATAAAATTGATCATTCAAACATTAAATCTATTTCCATCAAACTCAAGCCCAACACTTAGGATAGTTTGAGGTGTTTCTGAAGTAATTCAGAATCTCAAAACACTTCCTACTTTTTCTTCCTTTGACTCCAGAAATAAGTGTTCAACATTGAACCATTCCCGATTGAAAATTCTAGTCCCTACCTCCTTTAATATCAAGCTTTGAAATCTTTAATAAAATTCGTATCGCTATTTTAATCGAGAGTATTCGTAAGGAATTTTCTGGTTTCTTACGATGTAATTAACTACGAGGGCTTACGCTCGTAGGAGATTTAGAAACCCAGGCCAGAATTTTAAAATCAAGTTTTCAAAACCTTCAATTTATTATCTTTGGGAAATTCAAACCTGACGATCATTATCGTCATATTCAAACTATTGATAGTAATTGATATTTTCTTTCTTTGGATAGATATGTCAATTATAATAATAGTTCTGATTATGAAATTAATGATCCATATATTCAGATTAGCATAGTCAAACATTGAATTAAATATTATTTTGATCTTTCGAGATCGTATGTTGTTTCTCCTTGAGTTTGACTACGATAATCAGGGTAAATCAAGATTTATAATCGGAACCTATTAGGGAACGATATGTTCACCTTTCGAGATAATATATCATTCATAATGAGTGTTCGATTATAAAATTTAAATTCCAGAAATTAAACATTTCCCAAAGAAAATTAAACACCGTTTTCAAAACTATATTTTTTTTCAATCAAACATCAGGATCTTCTACAAAGTGGTAGAGGAGCTTCTTACAAAATAAAAAAGGCCCTTCTCCATCCTTTGAGACTACCCTTACAAAGCTATTTCCTAAACCCTATGTTTTAACTAAGTTTTTAAGTCGGCATCCATATAGGGCATTCCAAATCTTATAAATTATTCCCCACTGTTCCTCTCATCGTTTGTCATCTATATCTAAAGTATTATACCTTTTAAACTCACTATAGAGTGATCTTAAAAGTTTTCCTAGGTTTAGGGTTTCCATCATTTGGAGGGAGATGAGATATCCATCGTTGATCCTGCCTATTTGATTTCAACAGTGTTGATCACGTCATTTTAGAGGTGGATTCGATCGAGTCAAATCATCATTCATACGAGTTCTTGGTCCAGATCCATTGTAGCCCTCTATCCTTACCGTGAGGCTCTTCTTGACCATCAGATTTGTTCGGATCCGCTGTAGCCATGAGATTGATCCCGATCGTCTATCTCAACCCATGAAAGATCCAACAGTCTGTAATTACGGCTAATGTGGTTTAGTGATTAATTGCACGTCCATGTGTGGTCAATCCCAGCACTGCCACATGGAAGACGCGACGCACTACCATCGTCGTTGTCGATGTTAGTGTAATCCTGCCAAGCCGCGTGTAAAGCTACCGACACTTACTATGTAAATCCCATTTTAAATTAATATATTTAATACTTTAAATTACAAAATTTTCTAAAAATCACTATAAATCGAATACTCAACCAAAATTAATAAATGATCCATTGTTCATTTCATAATAAAATTCTCTATATTTTAAAAATAAATTTAGGTTTAAATAGGCAATGTTTAGGGAATATTTTTAATTATATATATATCTACTTAAATCCCTTTAATTATATTTTAAATAAATATTTATTGAACTTCAAATTTAAATGATATGAATATATTACTAGTATGCATGCTTGATA
The DNA here is from genome assembly GCA_019925795.1 of Dendrobium chrysotoxum. Taxonomy (NCBI): domain Eukaryota; kingdom Viridiplantae; phylum Streptophyta; class Magnoliopsida; order Asparagales; family Orchidaceae; genus Dendrobium; species Dendrobium chrysotoxum. The sequence goes on along the minus strand of CM034312.1, from coordinate 22,722,960 downwards.
ATTCTCTTGAAGCCCTTTGAGAATAAATAAGTTAGGAAATTGAATTTATAAAATCCTAGTTCATCATTTGAACTATAATTTTAAAAATTCATGTTAAATTGAATACTCATTTAATAATTCCATATAAGCATTTTATATGATTAATGAATAATAATCTTTCAATTAACATTACATTCAATTAAATTTATCAATTTTATGTATCTCTTAGATTTAGCACACATGCTTGATGTGGTATGATTTGCTTATATATGCACAAAGGGTTAATGACTGACTTTGATTATTAAACCAATTCAACCTTAGAGCCAGTTAAGGACAATAATCAAGGATGAGTCTTAGTGAACTTAGGCAATTTTAGTATTCATGCAAACATCCATTAGGGATGAAACTTTAAATATAAAAAATTTAGTGTCATACACTCTAAGGACTAAATACACTCCATTTTGTCATTAATCGATCTTCAAACAACAACTAGTTCTCATTAACCCTTCTTTAAGGGTTGATTTTCAATAATTAACAATAAATAAAATAAACTCAAATCAAATGTACCATCATTGAAAATTTAAATCCAAACTCAAATATGATCAAATGTGAATTCATATTTTAATTACCACTAATTAAATATTAATTAAATAATTTTATTAAAAAAAATAAAATTCAAAATATAAAATAAATTTAAATAAGAATAAAAATAAAAATAGATATTATAAGTTCAATTTAAATAATATTTTTTCAATTAAAATTTAATTTTATTAATTAAATTATCAATTATAAAATCAAATTATCAATTTCTTAATATAGTTAATTAAATATAATAAAAATAATTAAAAATACATTAAAATTTCAATAAAATTAAACAAAATTTAGAGATTAATAATTTAAATTTAAATAAAATTTTGAATAATTTTTAATTATATTTCATTAATAATTAATAAATAATTAATACATAATTAATTAAATTTAATAAAAAAATTCAAAAAATTAATTAAAAATTTCAAATAATTCAATAAAAATTAGAAAACTTTAACAAAAATATTAAACATAAAAATAAAATTAATTTGATAATTTATTTGATTAAATTCTTTTTAATCAAATAAATTTAATGATTAATCTCAATTAAATAATTAGGCTTTTATGCTTGGTGCTTAATTCCTTTTGAAGGGTACTTTAGCATTGCATTTGAAGCCTCTTAACACACTAAATCACCCTATCCCTTTATGTAAGTGCTTGATTCCTTTTAGGAGGGCACTTACATATTTGATTAAGGATTTAATAAATCTTAAATAACTAAGTTAAGGGTCTATGCACCATACTAGCCTCCGCTCACGAAAGGCATGCGTGTATATGTTTTCATAACCCTTAACTCAACATAAATAATATACTGACCCTATGTATCATGCTTGCTTCCACTTAGAAGGCATGTGCATTAGATTGAAGGTTCCCTCTCACTATCCCTTAATACATTAATAAATAAATTTCTTAAGGCTTTATGTGGTCATCTATCCTACATGGGGGATGATCAGATTTCATTTGCAAAGCCTTTGTGGTTAGTAATCTATAAGTTCTTTATAATTAAATAATCAACTCCAACATTAAAATGTAAATAATAAAATCTAAATGTATACAACATAAACTTTAATTAAATAAATACATTTTAGCCTATAATAAACATACATTAATAATGCAAGTAACTTAAATATTAAACCCCTATAGGACATACCAAAGCCACACATCCTTTATGACACACTTATATTGTTTGCTGTAACAACCAAGTCTAGCCTAAGTTAGGCTGGTGGTGTGATTTGATTGCCGGGTGCTTTGCTTGGAGAGTACCATGTGTACATTTTTTTTAATTTCTGTACTCTGAATGTCATGCATTTTAATTTATGTCGTTGCACTTAGGCCTTTTAAGGACTGCATTACAACCATTATGATATTACACAACTGCTACACTATACTTATATGATAACTCTTTTATGCAGTCTTTTATATTTCCTGCAAGAGTCAGTAGATTTTACCTAGAAAATGTAAAGTATGTATCAAAATCCGTAAAAAGTAGATTTATATATTAATTTTAAATCTTCTTAACGTTTTGATTTCTCAGCTGTTTCATGTTTTAATTTCTCAGCTGTTTCATTTATTTATGTATGTTTGAAGTTTCCATATGGGTTATTAACCCATTCACGCAAAAGATGAAACGACGGCGTTCCGACTCTTCGTTTCTTCCAGAATGCCTCTTCATTTCTCTTAATTACATATCAAATAAAACTTTGTTTCTTTTAATTACAACAAATGAATGCAGAGAAACGCCTCTTCGTTTCTCTTAATAATTATAAACTTCGTTTAATTACAACCAATGAATGACCTTTCATCTGGGCGTGGCATTTCATCCACGGGACCTTTCAATTAATAACCCAATTATGCCTTCTAAAATAAATTAATTATGACTTTTAAAACTACTTTCAAATAATTAGAGCCGGCTCTTATCTCATAAGCACTATTAAATTGATTCCTCTACATATTTCATTTAAAACAATGGCTCAAGATTCCCTCTCTTAACTTTATTTTGCCCGCCTATTTCCTCCATTTTTTTTCAATTTCGCTTCACGACCTGAATTCCTCACCACCAAAATCCTCTACTATAACAGCTCCGACATTGGCCTTTCTCAATACGGCAAATATTTGTCACAACTGCGCAAGATATGCACAATTGAATTACTTAGTGCCAAGCGTGTTGAGTCCTTCAGCTTCATAAGAAAGGAAGAAGGAGATAATCTTGTTGATAAGATCCGCATGGTCAAGGGATCACCTGTGAATCTTACAGAGATGTTTTTATCTTTAGCATACTCTATCATTTCCAGGGCGGCATTCGGGAAGGAGTGCACTCAACAGAAGAAGTTTCTAAATGCAATGAAAGAGGCGTTCAAGCACCTGTCGGGATTTAGTATTGTGGATTTTTACCCATTGTTGGGGTTTATTGGTGAACTGATGGGGTTGAGGGCTCGATTGGAGAGAGTGCATCAACATTTGGATGAGATCTTGGAAGAGATGTTTGAGGAGCATCAAGCTAAGAACCTTAGGGGAGATGGCATCGGCGAAGATATAGTTGATGTTCTGCTCAGACTTGCGAATCATGGGGAGTTGGATATTTCTCTCACCACAGACAATATCAAAGTTGTGATATTGGCAATTCGGGTCGACGGGTCGGGTTTGGGTCGAACCCGAGTTGACCTGTCTCTAAACGGGTCAACCCGAACCCGACCCATTTTTACAAACGGGTCAGCTATCTCAACCCGAACCCGACCCGCACGGGTTGTCGGGTTGACACGACCCGACCCAATTTTATTGGATTCGGCTGAAAAGCACGAGCTGATCTCCCGTCGCCGGCGAAGCAGCAGCAGAAGCAGCGGCGCCAGCGGGCAGCAGCGACGCGAAGGCCAAACTCCGAAGCCACGCGCTGTGGCAGCGGGCTGCGGGTACGCGCACGAAGGCCAAAGCTACGGGCACGCGCACGAAGGCCGAAGCTGCAGGCATGTGCGCGAAGGCCAAAGTGACGCATAGCAGGCCTAGCGGTAGGCGGCAGCGGGCACCCAACGAGAACTCTGAGTCCGAAGCGACGCGACGCGTCGTTGCGTCGGGCAACGCGGGCAGCCGGGCACCCAACGCGGGCAGGGCCAGTTTTCGGGTCATTTTCAGGTCATTTTCGGGTTCCCAGGTCAACCCGAACCCGACCCGATTTTTGAAACGGGTCGATTTGTTGAACCCGAACCCGACCCGTTTCACAAACGGGTCGACTCGAACCCGAATTTTTTCGGGTCCGATTCGGGTCGGGTTTCGGGTCGGGTCAAAAATTGACACCCCTAATATTGGTAAGTAATAGTTCTCTTACTTTACCTAAGAAAGGTTTTTCTTATTTTTTAATAAATGATGAAAGGATTAAGAAAAATAAGAGGAGATGGTACATGAATTGAATTGGAGTGTTTACTCATTTTAGAAGAAATTGGGCTGAGAAATAGTTTCACTTTTTTAATTTTATATAAAAGTATAACATTTTTATTGTTGGAGATGATAAGTACCAATTTACACATTTGATGGTAAAATTTAAAATTTTTATCAACCAGATTAGTTGACATTTACAAAAAATAATACTGAAGATTGAAGAAACACAAATTTTATCATCTTTTTTTTTCTTAGAACAAGTTTTTATTGTTTTTAGGTTAATCTTGAAATTTATATTTTTGATAAAATTGCTGTAGACAAAAAAATTCTATTGTAAAAACAAATGGTGATGATATGTATGTATATATTTCATGCCGGAACTTTCATGGCAGTAAAGAGATATAGAGTTTAGCATAATAGCTTTGTACGAATATCCAACACACAGACAAATAAAAGAGAGGGTGGCATCTTGGAAGTTTTATCGACAGATTCAGGCACCGATAAAATACCCATAATATTGAGGATTTCATTCAAGGCAACTTGGAAGTTTTATCCATGTATATCCTAAACCCTACAATAGCCAAATCACTTCATTATAGCAGCACCAACAATGAAGCTCTAGCAGCAGGTCTCGGTGGCCGCAGTCTGCATACTATCGAGGGAAATGGGGAAGGTTCATGAATTTCTGGCACGTGCAGGGAAGGTTAGAGGACAAACACCGAAGGTGGCCAAGAAAGACAAAAAGAAGCCGAGGGGAAGGGCTTATAAGAGGATGCAATACAACTGACGGTTCGTTACTGCAGTGGTTGGTTTCGGGAAGAAGAGAGGGCCCAACTCATCTAAGAAATGGAAGACTTAGTAATTCTGTTTGTTATCTTGTCTTCAAAATCTTTGCTTCTTTAGGGATTTTGCATATTGTTATGCTAAATGAGTCAATGTTTTGCAGGATGGAGTGCATGCTCTACTAGATTATGGAATATCTTGGTTGGTTGCAAAGCCTAGCTGAAAATTCTTTCTCTTTAAGCCGGGTCTATCTGCTTTTGCGGTCCTCCTGAGATGTCTTTGTTCTATAGTTTAATCTTATTGAGTTGTATGCTTCCTATGATTTTCTGTCCAAACTGGGAATTGTTCTATATCGATTTCTACTTTATGACTAGATGTCTAGCATCAAACAAAGTGCCTAAATAATAAATAATAATTTATTATTAAAATATTAATATCATAATTATTAATTTAATTATTTATTATATTTTATGTTATTTTAAAAGTTCTAGCAACGTGCATTTTGTGGACGTAGCAACGTGCATTTTGTGCACGTGCAATTAAACTAGAACAAATGATGGGGAATTTGTTATTTTCCTCTCTCCTATGCTCATTCCAAATTTCATAGCAGAATCCAAACTGAATATCAATTGTACATAGATCATTATAATTATTTTTGTGATCACTATAATATAAATTTTATTAATTAAATATATATTATAATAATCTTTCATAATTAATAATCAATTATTTCAATGTAACTTGAATATAAAGTTTAGTAATCTCAACCAGTATCAAAAGATAGCTCTCATTGAATATAGTTTCATATCGTAAACTCTTATCTATCTACATATTATCTATTTTGGCCTAATAAGTTGATGATTCAACTTCTTAGGAAATCAACAATTCCCATGAGAGTTATATTACTAAGCATATGATGCTCTGTTTGCAACTTAGTGATTTATGCTCAGAAGTAGTTTTTTCTTTCAGTCAGTTTCAATCATTGATCATTTCGACCTTCTGATAATATGCAAATATTCACTATATTCAATAAGCTACATCCTTACCATCTAACATGTTTTTTTAATCAACTTAGCTATAATGAGTAAAACTTACAAACTTCTCAAAAATTTTAGATGCAAATGCATTCAGATTAATACAATTATTTTATATCACATATTGTAATGATCTCAACATAAACATAAGGATTGAAAATCCGCATATATGAAGCAATTTTTTTTCTATTGTATTATTAAAGAAAGTTATCCATGCTTATAAACGTGTTCCTGTTTACATGAATTGTTATTGTATATTTTTGTCGTTCAAATTACAACTTCTGAATTCAATCCTATCTTACTCATGAAGTTAACATGTCGATCTATTTAAATACTCACACAAATTCATATTACTACTTTTACAGAACTATAATGGCTTACTTTTCATCCCGTAATTCTTCATTTTCTCCTTTATTGACTAATTTAAAAGTCATTTTTAGAAATTCATCAAGATTTTGATGAAGAGGGTTTTAATTATTTATATTATATTTAAATAAAATTTCCTTCAAGAAAATTATGTTTGCTTGAGATATCACTTTAAATATTTTTCTACAATGAATTTTACGAAAGAAAAGTAAGAATATAGATTATATGAGAAAAGATGTGATCTTATCGGTGGGTTAGTGTTAAGCTTATCATAAACTTTAGCATACTCATAATCCATCTCATGTATTTCTTTGAATTGTTCAATGATGGACATTATGATTGCAATGTATTCCATTATTTGATTGATGCAGTTACTTATTATTTTTTTGTTATTATGAGTGGGAATCATTTTTATGGCTTGCATAATTTACATTCAGATTTTCTAGAGGTGTGTCTCCCAGTCATTTAGTCTTGAAATTGACATTATAGCTTGCTTTAGACATGACTTACTAAGAAATTAATACTATTTTCTTTCTTCTTACCTCGACTTCCAAAACATATGACATTGTATTGTTCAATATAATAATTAGATTAATCATTCAGTGGTTTAGATATTGGTAGATACACTATTAAATAAAAAATGTATTGGTAGATACACTATTAAGTCAAATATATTTGTGAAAAAATATTTAGAGTTGCATATTATTTTAACTATACTATTCTAATTTCATCTTATGATTGACATGAATAGAAAGTCAATGTAATTATCTCAAAGAAAAATTGGCTAAACACAATTAATTTATTGAAATTGACTTTGAATATAAGTCACACGGGGTAATCTTTGTATAAAAACATGAAAATATGCTTTTTATGCCATAAAATTTTAATCATTCAAATTCAAACATATCGTCAGGTTTGATGCAAAGTCATAATTTACAAAATAACAGCTCAAGCATATAAACAATCGAAAATTAGGAATGACATATTATTTGAGGCTGCTTTGTCTTCTAGATTTGGGAGGAGAAAAGATGATAAGTTGTTGTTTTGATCTAACTTGGATCAAAAGAGGAAATATGAAACGGTGAAGAGAAGGTGTGTTGATGCCTTGATGGTGAGATTTAATTTTGATAATTCAAAATTATTAATTAATATTAGATTAATTAAAAACTAAAATGGTGATATTTAACATTAGATTAGAAATAACTGAATTATAAATAACTTCTTAATAAAAATCCATTCTTTCTGAAAAATAATTTTTTTGATTGATTATTACAATAATTGAAAATCATAGAGCATTTACTATCTAACAATCAATTAAATTTTAACTAAAAGATTGATTTTTGATTCAAATATGTAAACACAACTTATTTTTTTCTCTAAAAATTTAAACGCAAAAAATTGAAATATTTATCCAAATTTTTCTTGAAGGGCTATAAATTATAAAATTTAAGATTATAACAATTATTGGAATATTCATTGAGCTATAGTTATACTTGCTTCTCTATTTAAAAAGAAAACTAAAATTTATAAACTATTTTTTATTTTTTAAAATTTAAATATAAATCGTTGTGATAAAAGATAAAATGTTCAAAACTTATCTTATATAAAGAGAATAATGTAATATATTGATTACAATCATGATAAAAAAAATCACAAATGAAGTTTAATCTTATCAAATATATTATATTACCACTTCTCATTGGTAATTTGATTTTAAATTTATTTGAAACAATAATTTTATAAAATGAAATATAATGAATAAAAAAGTAATTTTCTCTCAAATTTATTCTTTTAAAATTTTTATTTATTATTAATGTTTAAAATTTTATTAACATGCAATTAATAAAGAACTTATAACTTTCAAGAAAATCCAACTTAAGAAATAAATAATCTATTTATTAACTAATAAACATAATTTAATACCAAAATAATTCATGAATGATAGAAAATTTATATCATATAAAACTATTTACTTAATCATATAAAACTTATCATAATGATTATAATTATTTATAATAATATTTTTTTCATCTTAATAATAATAATATAATTAAAATATTTATAATATGAATTTATATTTTTAAATTTTTAGTCATGAACATTTAATGCAGGTACATTTTTACTAGTATATATATATATATGGGGCTCCAAAAGATGATATGCCTACCTTTGGGGAATAGTCTATTTTGGAATTCTTCATAAGACCTGAAGCTTGAAAATATTAAGCAGATATATATGATTCTACATATATGATCGGCTTAGAATCCAAGTTTGTTGTAGTGGAGCCTGACCACCTTTATTTTCTACAGAGTTTGACTCATGTAAATTTCAAAATAAATAAATAAATAAAATTTCTTTATTTATGTACAACTCTCTTTTATTTATATTGCATACATGCATTGCATAATATGGATGGTATATTGTGTTAGTAGGTAGAATTTTCCTAGATTTTCCTTTGTGTATTTGTTTCAGACTTTGTAGGAACACATATACTGGTTCTAGAATGATACAGTACTGGGTACTATATACACGAACACCCTTACCCTAACATGCATACATACATGCATTTTATTTTATGCAACTATCCTAGAAGACTAGAAACCTCTTCAGTTTAATAGTCCTATGCTATTGATACCTTCCATTAAAGATTTTTCATGTTTATAACCTAGTTTTATGCTAACCTAAATCTAGCATAGATCCAAAGATAATGCCTAGCAATGGATACAAGATTTATCCAGGATTTGTGCAGGATTTGATACAAGATTATGAGCTCAAGGAATCTTACAGAATGCAAAACTGAAGAAGCAATCAAAAGAAAGAAAGATGGTACCTTCGAAATGAGCAAGCTCCTGTATGTCGTCATTACATCTGATCCAATAGAGAATGGCGAGGAGGTGTTACTTCGAATTTGATAGGAAGGAGCATCAGTGAAGTCGGCGAAGTTGAAGAGCAACGAATAGTTAGAAAGCAAGGATGTCATCGAAGTAGGTGAAGTCGAAGAACAATGAACATGCGAAGAAGAGGAAAGTCAAACACGTAGGTGAAGTTGAAGAGCAATGAATTTTGAAAGGAAGGAAAATCGAAGCAGGCGAAGTAGAAGAGCAACGAATAGCAAGAGAAAAGGAAAAGCAAGCCCAACAAATGAGTGGACATAAAAACAAAATGGTGAAATAAGGGCGCTTTCTGATAGAATTCTGGCAAAAGTTTTTGACAAAAATTTTCGGCAAAAGTTTCCACTGGAAATTTGCCAGAAATTCCTTCAAAAATTTATGGCAACTTTTTAGCTGGTAATTATGTTGGTCCTTTTTACGAATAATATTCCACTGAAAATTCCTATTTTTCCTGTAGTGTGATTAATTCCTTAGTTGGGGTTATAAGCACCTTGAAATGTTGGAGCTATCTTTAAGAGGTTGTTACCTATTTATTCAATTATTTTTCTTTTAGGAGAGAAGATTAGAAACTAAAAAGTTCAATAAATTTTGGTGCTAATGTTGGGAGTCATAATTGATCCAGATGGCACATATTAACCTCATAGGAGATGACAGGTGTCGATGTTGATGATAATGGAGGTCGACAAAGTGATGGGGTGTGATATAGTCAGGTGGCTATGGTAGGAAGATCTTAGTTGGTAGTAGTAGTTAGGATATCGTATTCAAAGTGACCATGCTTGAAAGACTGTAATCAAGCATTGATGATTGTGTGATCATAGTCACATAATGATGGTCAAGAGACCATATTCGGGTGATGGTGGTTTGATGATTATGGTCGGAGATGGTGGTCATGAGATTGTAGTTGGAGGAAGGTGGTCAAGGGAACATGATCAGATGATGGCCTAGAGATTATAGTAATACGATGGTTTTCCAGAGGTTATAGTTGGGCAATGATGGTTGTGATACTATGGTTAAGTGATAGTGATTTGAGGATCATAGCAAGGAAAAGGTGGTCATAAGATCATAGTTAGGCGATGGTGGTCAGATGATCATAGGTGAGTGATGATAGTTGGGAGATGATAATTAGACAATGATAGTGAGAGGATCATAGTTGGGTGACAGTAGTCAAAAGCTGATAGTCGCAATGATAGTTAGACCATTATAGTCGAGGAATTATGGTTGAAGGACTATTGTCTGGCAATAATGGTTTGAGGATTATAGTTCATGATGATAGTTAGAGTTCCATTATTGGGCAACAATTGTTGGAAGATGTTAAAGAAAGAAAAAAATATTATTGAGAGCAATAAATTAAAGGAATTGCTATTAAAAGAGCATTAACATGGACTTGGGAAAGTCAACAATAATATTTAATTCTTTGCATCAAATTTGTAGATAATTAAAGTTATCTCAATTTGATTATATTAGCAAGGTGTTGAGCTAATTTAAATTGCAAAATGGCAATATCTAAAGTACTCCCATCAATGGCCATGCCAAGTTTTCAGAGCACCATTGCTTCAAATAGATGGTCATAAAATATGCGGACAAAGTTCCTTGGCTTCAATTGTTAATCACTAATATTACTTTGTAGTATTCAATCTTGAGATAGCTCGTGTAGTGGAAATGGTAAATAGCTTGTTGGCCTAGTCTACCACATAAATAAAATACGTCGCAGTTACTAAAATTGGCAAATAAGTGGTTTGGCTGACAATTTCTTAAAAGTGCTCATAATGTTGTGATAGATTACAAGATAATGCATAATTGATCCTACAAATGTGAGTATGCAAAGAAGAAAAGATATCTCTATTAAAATAATTCAAGAAATGGGGGCATATATTTAAGGGAAGTTGTTCTAGCAAAGCTGCCGAGTTCAAGGCTATACGATTACATTCAAATGCCCTCAATTAGTGAAGATGTAGCTGCATATTCTTCAATAGCCAATATGATAAATGCAAAAGTAAACTTCTGAGTATAAAACGGCTCTGCTTCAGGAGCAAGTGGATATATGTTTCTATGAAGGTTAATTTAACATCGACAGATATTGAATGTCTAAAAGTTACGATCAAATAATGCAACCAATTTAAGAGTCGCATGTCTTTCAATAATGAATGATGAAGTGACTTCCTTCAAAATATTATATATAAAGGGACAACAATGAGTGTAATGAAAAAAAAAAACCCTATCAGTAATGCACAAGAAAGATTTTTAATATGCCTATCAAATTCAGTCAATATCAACTCCAGAGGCACGCAAAATTTTTTTAGATTAATTAAGAAAGAGTGCATGGACGGTATTGCTATACTTTCTTCATACCATATCATGAGGATTTATAAGCCTAGTTATCATTTAAGTGCTACATGAGCAATTGCCACTTGTCTGCATCCTACATATTTCTAAGTCTATCTGAATATTTATTTAAAATATCTAATCAAAACTAGAAAGGGCTGCATTTGAATAAGCATCTGTCATGCTATCATTAAGTTTCATATATGACATTTAAAACATGAAAGGTAATATTTGAAAAAAAATCAAACCACGATCACACGTCGCTCAAACTGTTCATGACATATCCAAAATAACTGACTCGTTTAATTAATATAAAAGAAACAAGGAAAAAGAAAGGCGGGGTTATGCTCATCTGTTCCAAATTTTTGGTTTCTTTCGTTTGTTTCAAGCTCACAGATGTTCAGGCCTCTGTTCTCTGGCTTTCTTCGAATGCTCCCAAGCAAAAATTGACTTTGACAACTATTCCTGCTTATGATTTCTGCACCTTGGTCTCTACCGAATCAAAGCCCGACGTCGTCGAAGGAAGCCAAACTGTGCCTCTGTTCTGGTTTCTTCTCCGCCTGGACATGCCGAGTGAGCCTTGCCTCCCTTCTACAAGTTGAACGAACCGAACCCGAAGGATCCGCTCCGATTCCTACTGCACTGTCTGCCTCTTGCCTTATTTTTCTGCTTCTTTTCTTTTAAAATAACAGAGAGAGGAGGGACTGCTGATTATGTAAATGAAAATAATTATAATTAATATGATTAATTATAATTATAGTAATAATTATTATTATAAGAAAGAAAGGCAAACATTACAATCAATTAAAGTGAAGATTGAAGGAAGTTCCGGCCCCCGAAGTCCTCGGCCGTCAATCTGATCCGGCCGAGTGGATTGAAGACTACTTTTCGGGGTTGATTCACTTCCCCATACTCCTCGCCATTGATTTGATCCAGTCGAGTCGAGCTAAAAGGGCAAGTGCCCTCTCCTATCTTCCCTCGAGGGGAGGGGATGCCGGGAGGCTGCCGAAATTTACTCAAAATTTTTTTGACTTATTCGAATTTTTGGAAAGATTGGAAAATAATAAACCAATTAATCTAATTGCAACATTAATTAATCAACAAATGTAAATGAATAAATAAATAATCTAATATAATCTAATTCATTTTAATTAACCAATGGAAATTTAAAATCAAATAGAACTTAAAACTTAAATCAAAACTTTAATTAAGCAACTAATCAGGAACCTAATTAATTTAAAATTTAAACTTTAATTAATATTAAAAGAGGTAATATGAACTTTTCATTTTTAAATTTAATCAAACTATTTAATTTCAAACCAACTAAAGCCTTAAGAAATGCTCACATTCAAATATTTCCAAGGAGCAAACAAATGAGAAGGCTAAGTTTGATCTCTTTCAAATCCAAAGCAGGTGTTAACGGAATTAATTAACTGACAACAAATTATTAAGTTAATTAAATCACATAAGAGAAATTTAAACATTTAAACAACTAATACTGGACAATAAATGTTTTAAAATTAAAAGTTTAATTCAAAATCCTTTTATTCAAATTTTAATTTAAAATAAAAATCATTTAATTAATTTAAAACATTAATCAGTTAACAAAACCAATTTAACTAATTAAATAACTATTATTTTAAATTGACTAATTAAAATAATTAATTAAAATCAGAAACTTTAATTAATTGAACTAATTAATTTAAGAAATCACTTAATTAATAAAATCAATTTAAAAATTTTAAATTTAAATATAATTGATAAGAGAGATTTAAACAATTAAATTACTATTCAAAATTTAAAATTAACTTGAATCAAATTCAAATAGCTTAATAATTTTAAAATATCTTCAACATTTAAAATTCACAAATTGAACAAATCAATTTTAACATAAATAATTTTAAAATATATTTAAAATTTAAATTAACAAACTGAGCATTTGAATTTAAATTAAGACTTAATTTTAATTTAAAATTCACTAATGTAATTTATGATTAATTAATACAATTAAATTAAATTCAAATAAAAATGTAATTAAATTTAATGAAATCAAATAAAAAATAATATTCACACTAAAAATACTTTGTACAACTCACACTACAACACAACTCCTAAGAAAGCTAATCAAAACACAAAACTGAAAGAAAGTCTCCAAAATCCTAATCTAAACTCAATCCTTGGTGGGCTCCAGCCTTGGCTCTTGGCAAAGTCCTAAACTCCTGGTAAATCTCGTACCAGGATCTAGCCCCTGCAACTGCATCATCTTTGGCTGCAAGCTCATGCTACTGCAACTGTTGGCTACGAACACCTACAAATAAGCAGACAAAAGTCAGTGCAATCACAAATAAAATCAATGATAAAAAGGAGTAATTCTAACTACTACTAGTAAAATAAAGTACTAGAAAGCAGGAAAGCTGAGTACTAGAAAAAACTAGTAAAATGGTAGTAACTACAAGCACAGAACAACAAGATGCTAACACTGGTATCGAAGGAATAAAGTGTCTAAAGCTATGCCCTAGCGAATTTGAATCCTATACATTTCTTCTAACTAGAGTAGTAAATCCTATCGGCAATTCTTTTACTAAATAAAGTGAACCAATAAATGCCTAAAATTCAAATGGCTACTTCTAATAAAAGCCGTAAGTCCAACCTATAGGGGTAATAGCTAGGAAGCAACCTAACTCTAGACCTCACCCTATGCATCTTAGCCTATATGACTAAGTTGTAAGACCTATCATTTGGGCTACTTCTAACAAAGCAATAAGACCCGTTTGTTAGGGAACTTCTGAATGAATGACCCAAGATCCAAAATACAAAGCATTTGGGCAGCCTTGTTTATAAGAACTAGGTTGTAAGACCTACCACCCGGCAACTTTTGAATGAAAACCAGAAGTCCGACTTTAGGGGAAAGTTTTAGGTAAAATAACCTGACATTTAATCCCCGATACACCTCCAAACCAGGCCACCTCTAATATAGGCCGTAAGACCCATTATTATGGATACTTTCAAATGAAAGTCATAAGCCCCTACCCAAATCTCATCACATGGGAAACTCTTAATTGGAGCCATAAGCCCCAAACTAAACAAATTAATGGGAAACTTTTAAGGAAGCCATAAGCCCCAACCCAAACTAAATTAAATTAAAATCCACACACATCTCCACTTCCTTTTACTTGCGATCCTTGAGAGGAGGCAACCCATGGCTGCTAATTAGATTCCCTGGACCCTACAATCAATGGTTGTTAATGTTAGTAGACTGAACCCACAGTATGCCCGGGACGATGGAACCATGGGATCTTGATCGGGTGTACCTTCATCCCCCATAACTAAAACTAAAATAATGTTGAACATTTCCACACTTCTTGTATAAAGCTTGATATATTTCATCCTTAATCGAGAATGCTATTCTAATGTGTTAGAAGGGGTAATTAACTATGAGGGCTTGCACTCATATGAAGTAGAACTAGATTTAAATAAACCCTGACACTGCTCTTAGGGGAAATCTAGTTAAATATTAAACTCAATCTACCTTTGGGAGAATTAAAGGGAACCATAAATTCATGAGAGTTAGGTTCATACCTATTTAAGATTTTTCCAGAGTGATCTGTTGCAAATCTGGTTTTGATGATGACAAACATGTTTCCAGTGTGTTTTGCTTGGCTAATCTGTTTCAGGCACAAAAGACCGCGAGCCACTCAAGCCAACTCAAGATCGGGTCCAAGTGTGTCAAATATATGATTTTTCTTTTTATTGAGTCAATTGTAATGTAACTGATTCCCTAGCTAAGTAACCTTGCACACACACACTCAGGGAGAGAGATTGAGTGAGTTAGAGTTTCTGTTAAAAATTTTGTTCAGATCGTCCTGGACGATCTCCACATCGTCCTGGACGATCCAGTTAAAACAGAAACCCTAATTAGGGAGACTAAGTTAAGAGGGTCTGATTGAGCCGATCGTCCTGGACGATCTCCGGATTGTACGGGACGATATGCCCAAATCAAAAATTCTCAGCCGCCAGATCAAGTTAGGCAAGTTCTTATTTTTAGATACTTGGTCTGATCGTCCCGGACGATTCGTGTATCGTCCCGAACGATCCAGTACAATCATGCCTAAGTTAATCTGGTAATTAAGGAAAGCAATTTATTTTTGGTTGATACGATCATATCGTCCTGGACGATCACAGGATCGTCCCGGACGATCTTGATCGTCTAGTGCATTTAAGCTGTACGTCCAGAACTATGTACAGGATGATTTGGGGCCTTTTTGAACTAATCGTACAGGACGATGACCCCATCATCCTGGACGATCAAGTCATTTTTTGGTCGTCTAGCACAGATTTCTCTGGACGACCCGAACTGTCTTCTGGACGATTTCCCTCAATTTGCACTAATCGTCCCGGATGATCGTAGGATTGTACGGGACGATATGAACAACTTTTTCTACTGATCGTCCAGAAGAGCCTAATCGTCCAGGCTGAAACAGCTGAATTTGAACTGATCGTACAGGATGATTTACCGATCGTCCTGAACGATCTTGGCCGACCAGTTGAGATTTAGGGCAAATTTTAAGCCCTCCTTTAAAAGAACTTTTTCCATTTTTTGAAAAAATCTTTTGCTGCCTTCCTTCCCTGAGAAACCCTAGAGAGAGAGAGAGTTGGGAGAGAGAGAGAGAAGATCTTGTGAGGGGAAGTTAGTGAGGGATTCACTAAGGTTGCTCCGAGCACGGATCAGAGTCGTCTTCTCCGCTCGTCGTCTTTCGTCTAGTCGGTGTTCGTCGTGGGAGGATCGTTCGCAAGAAGATCCGGGGTTCTCTGCCCGCTTCAGGTGGAAGCAAAAGGAGTTCGTAGGTTCTCTGCCTGCTTCAGGAGGAAGCGAAAGGAGTTCGAAGGTTCTCTGCCTGCTTCAGGAGGAAGCGAAAGGAGGTCGGGTTCTCTGCCTCACCGTGTGGTGAAAAGGAGATTTTTGTACAGGCTTCTCCGCCTTGCTGTGGGAGCAAAAGGAGAGACACTTCTGTTTAGTGCAATACCCGGAGGGGAGGCTCCGGGGAGTGGACGTAGGTCAAGTTGACCGAACCGCTATAAAATCTGGTTTGCTTTTCTGATTCAATTCTGCACTTTAATTTTTTCTGATATTAACTGCTTGGATGAATATCTGTGGTTGATCTTTTTATCGTTGTTTTAATTCGTTTCCGCTGCACGTTATAAAAAGATTTTCATAGTTATCGTGAAATTTTTAAATAACCAATTCACCCCCCCTCTTGGTTAGCCTCGGGACTAGTTCACTAGGGCTTAACATCCCTATCGAACTTTCAAGTGGTATCAGAGTGGGATTCAAAATTTAGGTTTAAAAACTTTTGAATTTGATCCATGGCTAACTGTAATAATCGTAATACTGCTGAAGGATATTCTATTACAAGACCACCGTTGTTTGATAATATTCCTTTTGATTTTTAGAAAACATGCATGTCTACTTTTCTACAGTCTATTGATTATCGCATGTGGATGTTAGTTAAGGACGGATACGAACCACCTTTTAGACTGATTAATAATGTGAAAATTGAACTGCCTTTTACTGATTGGACGTTTGATGATCGTGATTTAGCACAGTTAAATGTAAAATGCTTGAACTATTTCTTTTGTGCTTTAAAATCCGAAGACTATATGCGTGTTTCTACTTGTACAACGGGAAAGAAAATCTGGGATAGATTATGCATAACATACGAAGGTACAACTGAAGTCAAACAGTCTAGGTTAAACATCTTGTTACATGATTACGAACTTTTTCACATGAAACCTAGTGAGACTATTTCAGAAATGTACACAAGGTTCACTCAGATTGTTACCTCTTTGCATGTTCTAGGTAGAGAACTTACTAACTACGAAAGAGTGAACAAAATTCTAAGATGTTTGCCTGCTTCTTATGATGCTAAGATTACTGCTATTACTGAATCTAAAGATTTAAACACTTACTCTATTGACAGCTTACTTGGATCACTCATTGCTTACGAGCAAGGGGTGAACCAAAGGCAACTTGATGCAGGTGAACGCAAGAAAGAGAAGACAGTGGCACTAAAGGCCAAGGATTCAGATGCTAGCTCTTCCAGGTCTGATAGTGATGATGTTGCCTTAATCACCAGGCAATTCAAAAGCTTTCTAAGGAAGAAACATAAGAACTATCAGAAGTGGAACAAGGGTAAGTCCAATAAAAATTTTAAGAGTTCATTTGAATCTGTTTGTTTTGAATGCAGGAAGCCTGGACACATTAAGGCTGATTGTCCAACACTTAAAGCTCACCCAAGCAAGGAGAAGGGTGAGGAGAAACCAAAGTTCAGAAAGGACAAGAAGCGGATTCAGAAGGCGTTCTGGGCAGACTCTGCATCCGACTCTTCTGAGACTGAAGGTGAAGAGGAGGAAACAAACTTGTGTCTTATGGCTGATGATCACCCTGGTCAGTCGGATCAGGAAGAGGTATGTGAGCTTATCTACGATCAATTATTTGAAGTTTCTGAAAGAATTCATACATCATATAGGAAGCTTAAGAAAACTCATGCTAGTTTGAAATTAGATTACTTAACTTTGCAAAAAGAGCATGATTCTGTAGTTAAAGATCATTCCACACTTGATTCAAATCACATGTCTTTGCTTGATGAATTTGATGAGGTGAATAAAAAATATTCTGATTTAGTTTCTGAGCATGATTCATTGAAAACTACGCATGTGGACTTAGAAAGAGCTTTTAAAGAATTAGATACAATGGCATGTGAAGTAGAAAGTAGCAAGGGAATCTTGAAATTTGAAATTGCAAGTTTAAAGAAAAAAATGAGTTTTTGAAAGTAAAGATCAGTGCTTTTGAAAAGAACAAAACACCACCTGCTTTTGAACAGTTTTATGCACCGCCACCTTTTGAAAAATCTGTTGCAAGTTCTTCAAAGCATGTTTCATATACATCTAGGAAGAGGCATTATCATCCACGTAGATTAGTTAACCCTTTTCCTGGTGTTAGATGTTTTTCATGTGGCATGTTAGGACATATTTCTCACACATGCACTGTTCACCATAGTACACATTGGGTGTGGAAACCCAAACTGCCTGTTTCACAGCACAGCACGCATGCATTGTATTCTTCTTTTCATAAGAAGGAACCCAAACTTGTTTGGGTTCCTAAGACTGACGTTTGATACTCTTGTAGGTGTGCTCTCACACAAGACCTCGTGAGAGCATGTGGTACCTGGACAGCGGATGTTCTAGACATATGACTGGAGATGCAAATCAGTTCATTTCGCTGGAGGCCAGAGCTGGAGGCAAGGTTACACTTGGAGATAACACCACCAGGAAGGTGGTAGGCACAGGTATAATTGGTGATTCAAAGAACTTTATGATTGATAATGTTTTGCTTGTAGATGGACTGAAACACAACCTGCTGAGCATCAGTCAACTCTGTGACAACGGATACAGCATCAAATTCCTGCCCACTGGCTGCATTTTAAGCTTAAATGATGAAGTTGTTTTGCAGGGGCAAAGGATCAACAACGTCTACAAGCTGGATGTAAGTAGCATTAAATCTGATAATTCAATTTGCTTAAAAACTGCTGCTGATGAGTCTTGGTTATGGCATAGGAGATTGTGTCATGCCAGTATGAAAACCCTTAGGAGAGTCACCCAAAAGGACTTAGTTAGAGGTGTGCCCAAGCTTAAGTTCACTAAGGATCACCTGTGTGATGCCTGTCAGTTGGGGAAGCAAGTCCAGTCCTCTTTTCACTCTGTTAAGGACATTAGCACCTCTAGACCTTTAGAAGTTCTTCACATGGACCTCTTTGGACCCATTAGCACTGCCAGCTTAGGGGGGAGAGTCTATGGTTTTGTGATTGTAGATGATTATTCGAGGTTCACTTGGGTTAAGTTTTTGTCACATAAATCTGAGTCATTTGATGAGTTTAGATCCTTCTCTACTTGGATTCAGAAGAAGTTAGGATGTGAGATTATTACCATCCATAGTGATCACGGAGGGGAGTTTGAAAATGAAAGATTTGGAAGTTTTTGTGAGGATCATGGGATTAGTCACAATTTTTCAGCTCCTAGGACCCCTCAGCAGAACGCGGTAGCTGAAAGGAAGAACAGAACCTTAGTGGAAGCCGCTAGAGCCATGCTTGCCGAGTATTCACTTCCAAAATACTTTTGGGCTGAAGCGGTGAACACTGACTGTTATGTGCTGAATAGAGTAAATGTGAGAGTCAAACTGAGCAAGACACCTTATGAGATCATTAAGGGTAGAACTCCAAATCTGTCCCACCTCCATGTCTTTGGCTGTAAGGTTTTCATTCTGAACAACGGGAAGTCACCCTTAGGAAAATTTGACCCCAAATCTGATGAAGGAGTGTTCTTAGGATATTCAAGTGTGGGGAAATCCTTTAGGGTGTTCAATAGGAGGACTTTGGTGGTGGAAGAAACAACCCATATAGTGTTTGATGAATCTGATCCTAAGGAGTCTAGATCTGAAGTAGAAGATGAAGAGATTATTGAGGTTACCCAAGGAGTTGGAAATATAAATTTGGAGGAAAGGGTAGAACCTCAAACAGATTTGCCTAGAGATT
This sequence comes from Dendrobium chrysotoxum, assembly GCA_019925795.1. Taxonomy (NCBI): domain Eukaryota; kingdom Viridiplantae; phylum Streptophyta; class Magnoliopsida; order Asparagales; family Orchidaceae; genus Dendrobium; species Dendrobium chrysotoxum. The sequence continues at coordinate 22,703,040 of CM034312.1, read as the reverse complement.
GGAGATTTTCTTCGAGTCATCCTAAAGAACTGATCTTAGGAGACCCTTCTGAAGGTGTTAGGACTAGGCATGGACTTAGGAAGGAAGTAAACCATTCTGCCTTTATCTCAATGACTGAACCCACCAACATCAATCAAGCCCTGTCGAATGAATTTTGGATTTTAGCTATGCAGGAAGAATTGAATCAATTTGTGAGGAATGATGTTTGGGAGTTAGTAGAAAGACCTAAAAATCAAAGTATTGTGGGAACCAAGTGGGTCTTTAAGAATAAGATGAATGATTCTGGTGTGGTGGTGAGAAATAAGGCAAGATTGGTGGCTAAGGGGTATAATCAGATAGAAGGGATTGATTTTGAGGAGACTTTTGCCCCTGTAGCTAGATTGGAAGCCATTAGAGTGCTACTAGCCTTTGCCTATTATAAGGGATTTAAGCTGTTTCAAATGGATGTTAAGAGTGCTTTTTTAAATGGGGTAATTAAAGAAGATATTTTTGTAGAACAACCCCCAGGTTTTGAGAGTTCCCAATATCCAAGTCATGTCTATAAATTAAAAAAGGCCTTATATGGATTGAAACAGGCACCCAGAGCTTGGTATGAGAGGCTTAGCACATTCCTGTTAGAAAGAGAGTTTGTTAAGGGGAGCGTAGACACCACCCTTTTTCTGAGGAGATTAGGGGATGACTTACTCATTGTCCAGATCTATGTTGATGATATAATTTTTGGGTCTTCTGATAAATATTTATGTGAAGAGTGTTCTAAAATGATGAGTAAGGAGTTTGAGATGAGTATGATGGGAGAATTGTCCTACTTTTTGGGGTTTAGCATAAGGCAAACGGATGATGGAACCTTTCTCAATCAATCAAAATACACTAAGGATATTTTGAAGAAATATGAAATGGACAAAGCCAAGCCAATCAATACTCCCATGCCCTCCTCAGTTCAGTTAGATAAGGATTCAAATGGAAAATCTGTTGATCAGAAGAAGTATAGAGGGATAATAGGTTCACTGCTTTACCTGACTGCTAGCCGACCTGATATCATGTTTAGTGTCTGTCTTTGTGCTAGGTTTCAGGCTGATCCTAAAGAGTCCCACCTGACTGCTGTTAAGAGAATTCTTAGATATCTTTTAGGAACCCCAAACCTAGGAATTTGGTACCCTAGGCACAGCACCTCTTTTGAGATCATTGGATATTCTGATTCTGACTTTACGGGGTGTAGGGTGGATAGGAAGAGTACTTCTGGGACTTGTCAATTTATAGGACAGTCGTTAGTCTCCTGGTCCAGTAGAAAACAGAACTCAGTTGCACTTTCCACTGCTGAAGCTGAGTACATTACCTTAGGGAGTTGTGTGGCTCAAGTTCTTTGGTTGAAGCAGCAAGTCTTGGATTTAGGAGTACCTGTTGGCACAATTTCTGCTCTGTGTGATAATACTAGTATCATCTGTATCTCTAAGAATCCAATCCAACATTCTAGGACCAAACACATTGACATTAGGCATCACTTCATTAGGGACCATGTTACAAAAGGGGACATTGAGCTACACCACGTAGCAACTGAAAATCAGCTGGCTGACATATTCACTAAACCACTGGCCTTTGACTCATTCAGCATTTTGAGACCAGATTAGGAGTGATTGATATAAATGCTTGATTCTGATGACTGCTGATTTATGATTGTTCTGATTGGTATTCTGATTTCTGTTAGTTAGTTTTGGTATTCTGATTTCTGATTTTTGTTAGTTAGTTTTGATTTGATTATTTGCTTTCAGTTGATTTTATTTCTTCTACTGATTTCTGTGTTAGCCTTACTGTTAGTTTGATTTGAGTATTTACTTTGCTGTGATTTTCTACCTGTTTATTTATTTACTGGTTCATATCTTGCACTTAATGTTTTATGCTTTTCAAGATCTGATCACCGCTCACTACTTCTAGTGATCTAAATTTTTGACTGGGAGTTTTTACCTTATTTTGGTTTGGAAGCTGATAAGCAGTGATTGACTTTGCTGAATCTGTTAAAGGGAAGAAACATTGATAATTGTTTCTCTTCCTCTAACTCATTTACTGGTGTGTAGTTTCTTTTGAATAAAAATCCTTTTCAAAATTAAAATGTTAGTTTTTGAAATAGAGATTATTTTATCTTCCTATAGTAATCTGCCTCATATCAATAGTATTTTTCAAAGTCTTGAGTCATTAGTTTGATTTTCTAAACCAAGTGATTGCATTTATCATATGTTGTATGGCTTTTGTTTTGTGAATCGTTCTTCCTTACTGCGGAGAGTCATCTCCTATGTCTGGAAGATAATCTCACAGCTGAGACTCTTTAATGATTATGAAAAGGAGAAAGCTTATAAAAGATGCGCAGTGCGCCAGATAATTTAAAAAAGAGGCATAAAATGAGCCCAAAACTGAAAAGATGCGAAATTGCCAAATTGGATACACAAAGTGTATCAAAAAATCAAAAGATGCGCAAAACGCCAACCAATTTGAAAAAGAGGCACAAAATGAGCCCAAAACAAGCTTTCTTCCATTTTAGATTATTAAATGGCTTAGAAAAATCTGTGCGCCACTTAATATTTTCAAAAGCTTGAGTCTTAAAAATCCTGATTCCTGATTTTTTACTTTGTAATACTATTATATCAGATATTTTTCTGGAACGAGGCTTGAAAGGATTTCTTTTCAAATCTAATGTCTTTTATTTTGAATCTGATTTTTGTTTTGAAAGAGGTTTGCATCGATAAGGTGCCCGGGGTCGGAGCTACGAACGTTGATTATTTCCAACCTTTTCTGGATTTCAGCGCTGTCAATCGTCCTGTCATTGGTTTTCGAATCTAAAGTCAAGGAAAAAATTCTGATTTTTTAAGAGCAGCTTAATCAGAAAAAAAAATGCTTCTATGTGTTTTTGCGATCAGGATCCGCCTCAGTTTTAGTTTTCTGTCGTGTAGTTGTTCTATTTATGTTTTATTTTATGTTTTATTTCCGTGTTATATTTTTCGCTCCTCCTTTTTGTGATGTCAAAAGGGGGAGTCAGTTGTAGTCGTGTCTGTTTATGTTTTCTGAGTCATGTTTCCTGTATTGTTTTAGCTGTTAAATGAAAATTTAAAAAATGTTTGTTTGTTTGATCTCCTAGTTTACTTTTATTTTCAGACTACTTTACAAATATTTGCCATCATCAAAAAGGGGGAGATTGTTGCAAATCTGGTTTTGATGATGACAAACATGTTTCCAGTGTGTTTTGCTTGGCTAATCTATTTCAGGCACAAAAGACCGCGAGCCACTCAAGCCAACTCAAGATCGGGTCCAAGTGTGTCAAATGTATGATTTTTCTTTTTATTGAGTCAATTGTAATGTAACTGATTCCCTAGCTAAGTAACCTTGCACACACACACTCAGGGAGAGAGATTGAGTGAGTTAGAGTTTCTGTTAAAAATTTTGTTCAGATCATCCTGGACGATCTCCACATCATCCTGGATGATCCAGTTAAAACAGAAACCCTAATTAGGGCGACTAAGTTAAAAGGGTCTGATTGAGCCGATCGTCCTGGATGATCTCCGGATCGTACGGGACGATATGCCTAAATCAGAAATTCTCAGCCACCAGATCAAGTTAGGTAAGTTCTTATTTTTAGATACTTGGTTTGATCGTCCCGGACGATACGTGTATCGTCCCGGACGATCCAGTACAATCATGCCTAAGTTAATCTGGTAATTAAGGAAAGCAATTTATTTTTGGTTGATACGATCATATCGTCCTGGACGATCTTGATCGTCTAGTGCATTTAAGCTGTACGTCCAAAACTATGTACAGGATGATTTGGGGCCTTTTTGAACTAATCGTTCAGGACGATGACCCCATCGTCCTGGACGATCAAGTCATTTTTTGGTCGTCCAGCACAGATTTCTCTGGACGACCCGAACTGTCTTCTGGACGATTTCCCTCAATTTGCACTAATCGTCCCGGACGATCGCAGGATCGTACGGGACGATATGAACAACTTTTTCTACTGATCATCCAGAAGAGCCTAATCGTCCAGGCTGAAACAGCTGAATTTGAACTGATCGTACAGGACGATCTACCGATCATCCTGGACGATCTTGGCCGACCAGTTGAGATTTAGGGCAAATTTTAAGCCCTCCTTTAAAAGAACTTTTTCCAATTTTTGGAAAAATCTTTTGCTGCCTTCCTTCCCTGAGAAACCCTAGAGAGAGAGAGAGTTGGGAGAGAGAGAGAGAAGATCTTGTGAGGGGGAGTTAGTGAGGGATTCACTAAGGTTGCTCCGAGCACGGATCAGAGTCGTCTTCTCCGCTCGTCGTCTTTCGTCTAGTCGGTGTTCGTCGTGGGAGGATCGTTCGCAAGAAGATCCGGGGTTCTCTGCCCGCTTCAGGTGGAAGCAAAAGGAGTTCGTAGGTTCTCTGCCTGCTTCAGGAGGAAGCGAAAGGAGTTCGAAGGTTCTCTGCCTGCTTCAGGAGGAAGCGAAAGGAGGTCGGGTTCTCTGCCTCACCGTGTGGTGAAAAGGACATTTTTGTACAGGCTTCTCCGCCTTACTATGGGAGCAAAAGGAGAGACACTTCTGTTTAGTGCAATACCCTGAGGGGAGGCTCCGGGGAGTGGACGTAGGTCAAGTTGACCGAACCACTATAAAATCTGGTTTGCTTTTCTGATTCAATTCTGCACTTTAATTTTTTCTGATATTAACTGCTTGGGTGAATATATCGTTGTTTTAATTCGTTTCTGCTGCACGTTATAAAAAGATTTTCATAGTTATCGTGAAATTTTTAAATAACCAATTCACCCCCCCTCTTGGTTAGCCTCGGGACTAGTTCACTAGGGCTTAACATCCCTATCGAACTTTCATGATCTATGGATAAAAAACTATTGTCACGAGATCATAATTTGGTGAAAATGGTTAGGAGATCATAATTAGGTGACGGTGGTCAGAGGTTGGTAGTCGGGCAACGATGGTTTAAGAACCATAGTAGGGTGAGGGTGATCACATGACGTGGTCGAGTCGATAGTGATTAGAGGATTATAGTTGAGTGATGATGATTGGACGACTATAGTCAGGAAATGATATTCGAAGGATTGTAGTTGTGTGATGGTGGTCAGAGGGGAGAACTTTGACAATAATGGTCCGACGATGATGGTCCAATGCTGGTGATCAAAGGATAATGATCTAATGATAATGGTTGATGGGGATGGTCTGACATTAGAGCTTTCTCCAATTTTAAGTCAAGCTCCAAGCTACCCCTCTTCCATATGATGTAAAAAATGAGGGGATATTCATAGATTTTGACTGTTGCATTCTCTATAAATATACTCAAAATAAAAAACACTGCATCATATATCTTCTATTGATCCCATCTATCATAGACCATTCTTTTAACATTTAAGTGCTTTAATAATGTTAAAATTATGTGATTTTGGGCTCGCTGGATTTGTCTCATTGAGACGCCAGATTTTATTATAAGCATGTAAGATTTGAAGCTAATTTGGTTATCTAATTAACATCCCAAAGTTTTGATTATGCTTAGACTTCATGATTGGGTTCATTTGGAGTTGGATCATATCACCTTAGGGTCTATATATTAATCTCATATATATATATATATATATATATATATATATATATGTATTCTCACTTTGTTCCCCTAGTTAAGGGAAATAAAAAATTCAAATGTCCTTTTAACCTTCATAAGATTTATTCACGAGTAAAATGTTATAGTGCCATAAAAATGGAATAAAAAAATTACTGCAAAGCCTTTTCATTTTGTCCACCCTATTGTATAGTGATTTGCATTTAGCTCTCTTCTAAGTGTTCGAATAATATATTCATAAATAGAACATAAAAAATCCCCTCTTTATATGCCCCATAATATTCAAAATTAGTTACATATATCCATTGTATATTTTCCACCATAATTAAACCCAAAAGTTCATTTCAGATATAAACACCCACTCTTTTGATTGTAGACAATACTTATTTGAAGTTTGCCATGAATGATATTGGTTTAAACAAGTTTGAATCACCCATGAGTAAGGTTCAGACCTTCTTTAAACTTTATTTGAATAAGGATTGATTTGTAACATCATTCATGTCTAAGAATTAGGTTTTGTTTGGAACAGCTTTTCAAACTGCTTTCGTTGCCAAAAAAATAGTTAGTTTAAGCCATGGTAGCAATTTTTTTATGAAGATTTTTTTCTTTGTTTCTTAGCTTAATCTTAAAAACAAAATGACAATAATAATAAGATTAATTTTTAAATGTTTATATAAAATTAATTTTATTTAATATAGTCTAGGGATGTAAGTGAGTATAGCCGACTCGTGAGTCAGATCGAGCTTGGCTTGATAAATAGCTTGTGAGCTAAGCTCGATGAGCTTGTCACGACCCACCCCGATAAGCTCGTATAAACGAGGTGGGAATGGATGTCGGACAGAAAATTATTTTTAAAATATCATTTACATATCCTCTTAGAATGAACAACATATCTAACATTTAATAATTTTTGAAAGGGCCCACTAAAACTTCCAAAGCTTGAAAGAATGTGCACAAGTGGATCCTAAACTAAAATTCACTTAAAAAAAATGTAACATCAACAAAATACAATAAAAGAACCTATCTCCAGTGGTAACCCTACGCTGGTAGGTATACTGCTGCCTATCCACCATCCTTAAACAGTGGTTCTCCTGAAAATATCCCAAAGCTAGGGAGTGAGCTAACGCTCAGCAGGTAACAAGTAATTCTACCAATCTCAATTACAATTAAATAAAGAACAATATGAATGCTTTAATTATAAGGTTGACTATCAAGTATCTAAAGAAAAACAATATAAAGTCATGCAAAGTTAATTGTGAACCTATATCTTTATACCTTCCTATGATCATTTTTCTTTTCATATGCTTACTACTTCCTTCGTGTCATGCCTTTCATATTTTCTTTACTTTCTATATGCATATATGCCATGCCTTTCATATTTTCTTTACTTTCTGTATGTATACATATCATACCTTTCATATTTTCTTTACTTTCTGTATGTATATACATATACATTTATCATATTCTTATGCTTTACACCTAGACCGGAGTACTGAGATTGTACTGATCATGTATAATGTCATATTGGCCATACATCATCATTTTGCTCCGAAGAGCCCTCTTGCCCCGAAGAGCCATATCTGCTCCAAAGAGCCATATTGTGCCAAGGCACCATATTGGTACTCCGCCTCAACATGCACAATCCACATACATTACATATCACATATGATAGATATATAACATACAATCATTCATATGTGCCTAAACATTTCTATGCATTTATCTAAACATTTCTATGCATTTAATTGTCACATTCTTGGTTAAGACTACATGAAGAATCATTTTTGTTTTATTAAAATGTGGCACTCCTAACAAGCCATTAAAAAGAATTTAACATGTCATTAAGCATTTAACGTTAAAATATAAAATACGTAACATAAAAGTGCATGACAGAATCAAATAAAATTTAAAACAATACATTTGCCTTTGAACATTTGAACATACATATTATTGTGTTAAACAAAACAATGCATTTACCTTTGAACATACTATTCTTGAACATCCTATTCTAATGCACAATACATTTCACTTTAAAAGAGCATAAGGGGACATTGAATTTGGAGAATTAAATGTACCTACATTATGTAAGCAACCAAACTCTCGGATGTGCGACATTTACCGTTCTCCTTACAATGCCTTTCCTCTCCTACTTCGAAATCCTAAAAATAAAGTAGCTTTGATCATCCCATATGAACCTTCCTGTTCATTATTATGTGATTAACATAAAACATAAAACATGCCATTTATCATTAACATAAAACATGTCATTCTAAGGTTTATCAAGTGCCTTAGTTATTATTAACATTAACCCTTAATTCACTTTCAGTAAATGATTAAAGTTCCTTAATAAGCATTTTAATGTCTCATGAACATTAACATAATTAAATTTCATTTCTCTTAACATCATCTTTAAGTCTAAATCTCATGATTATGATTGATAATTTATGAGAGATCATTATGAGAATTAATCAATTAAGCAATCATAATGATTAATCACCTTATTAGTAACCCACAACCTAATGAATTTTCATCATATCCTTTCCTCAATTAAATTTAATTTAAATTTTATTTTCGGATTTACCTAAAACTTAAATTTTGGAAATAGTATTTTTCATAATTTCATCACATTTGCATGTTAAAACCTTGCCCTTTACTTAATAAATAATTAGAGCCTTCAAAATTTCGGATTTTCTTTAATAAGAAAATTAAAAAATATGAAAAATTATGTTAAACCCTAAATTTTGCCATTAAAACATTCTTACAACCATTAGGAATAACATTTCCGGAAGGATTCTCAAAGAAATTACATTTTGGAAAAAGCCCTAATTTTAAAACCTAAAAATTTTCATGCAAGTTTAATTTGAACCCATAGGAAGCTTTCTAATATCTTTAGAAACCATTTTTATGAAGGAATTTTCAAAGAAATTTCTTTTTGGAAAAAGCCCTAATTTGGAATTCTTACAAACTTTTAAGAAAAATAAGAATTAGGGTTTAGAAAATCTTTATTAAACTTTTCCAAACACTCCATTTGAAAATTCTAAGCATTTGGAGAAACCCTAGATTTTCTCCTCCAAATATCTATGGGAAAAAAAGATTTATAGCTTTAGGAACATACCTGTCTCCTTCCTCAATCTCCCCCTTCTATTTACCTTCTAAACCATCGCCAGAAACCACCCTACCGTTGGACGTGGAGCTCCCGTCGCCCCTTCCTACTCTCTCTCACTCGCTCTCTTCTTTCCTTCGGCCGAAACAACACAAAGGGACCGAATGGTTCGGTCCCTTAGCTATTTATTTGGGGAGTGGGAGAAAATGACGCATGTGCCCTTGGCCCTAACATTTCCCTTAAGAGTCATGAGGGTACTTTGGTCATTTATGCTTAATTTGTACTTAAGTTAACTTCGCAAATTTTTAACTTTAAATCCGTATGAAATTAGGTATAAGTTCTTTATATCATTTTGATCAAAATTTTATGTAGAATTTAATAAAATTAATTGCGTCAAATTCTGACAACTTCAAAATTTCATCTCATTTCATCGCGGCGCATCGAAATGCGTACGACACTTATGATCGATACTTTTTGGGTTTTACAGAGCTAATGAGCCATGTTTGATTCAGCTTTGAATTGACTCATTAGCTCGTGAGCTAACTCATTTAAAAAATATTACTATAAAATACACTTAAAATATATATTGAATTCAAGAGTTTAATTATGAAGCTATTAAAAAATTTAAAAAATTATATCTTACTTTCTTATAACAGGTAATTCATTATTATTTATTTTCTATTTTCTTATTCTTTTTTATAATTTCATTATAATAATTACTTTAATCATGGTCATTTTTTCTCTTTTGTTATAAACAAGCTGTTTTACGAGTCCGCTTAAACTCATAGAATTGCACTCGAGCTCGAGCTCGAGCTAAAACTAGATTTTTTAATGAAGTTCAAACTCAAATTAGGGGCGACCCGAGCTCAACTCAACTTGTTTACTACTCTAATTTAGTCTTTTATTTTATTATAAGTTTTTGATTTTTTTCTATAGATTATTTTATTTTTTATATATTCTTTATTTTGATTTAATTTAAGTATAAATTTTTTATATAATAAAATTTTAATGTTTGTCTTCCATAAAATAAACTTATTTATTTTTTTAGTAATTCTATATAATTAGGTTTGTTGGCTCATGAGCCATCTTGTATTTTTTTAAATAAAATTTATTGTACTGTTTTCAGTTAAACAAAATTAAAAGCTATAAATATGGAGTTGTAATTTCTGCTATATTAAGGGGTTGCTTGGTTTGCTATAAAAGGGGAGTAAAGAATTCCATGGTAGAAGATAGAGAGGCTTGAGTTATTTGAATTATCTTTAAAAAATTATTTGTGGTCAGTTTCATTGCTCTATTTTTTAGGAGAGGAGATCCGAGACCAATAAATTTAGTATAATCTTGATGTTGATGATGAGAATTAGAGGTTGTGTTGATGACTTGTATTATCTTTATAAGTGATGGCGAGTATCAATGTCATCCATCTGACTTATTAGCAATATCGTGTGTCATTGTTATTGGCGATGAAGGTAATGGGTGTCAACATTGGTGCAAATATAATGCATCTGTCTTTTAAGAGATGGTGTGTGTCAACAATATACATCGACCTTTTAAGTGATGACAAGCATTATCTGTGTGCATCAACCTTAAAAGCGATGACATATGTTAAACACTATTGTTGATGAAATTAGAGAGCGCTATTTTGTTCAACAATGATAATTGGGTGATGAGGAGTAGGGGACTATAGCCAAGTTACAGTGGTCAAGATACTTTAGTTGAGTGATGATAGTCAGCAGATCATTTTTGGACTATTATGGTAAGAAGATTGTATCCATATGACAATAACTGAATGACGGCTATCAAGAGATCATTATCAGGAGATGGTAGCCAAGTAACCATAGCCAAATAATATAGGCAGGCCACAATAGATGGGTTAAAATAATAGAGGAATGGTGGTTAGGTGATGATGGTTACTAGCGATGGTCATCAGTTTTGAATATTGGGTGGAGCTCTAAGGTCTCTCCACATTTAGTTCAAGGTCCCATCTCCACTTTTTACATAAAGAATGGTGGTCTATTTATATTTTTTAGTGTCATTTTTTGCAAATTTAGCAGAAGTTTCATAGATTCCATTGGATAACTCATGATGAATCATTTTATTATAAATTATTTATTTAGTATTTAAATGTCTTAATGACCTTAAAATTGAATGATCTTAGGTATATTTAATTTGTCTTAGCGAAATGCTCAATTTGAATATAAAAGCATGCAAGTTTTGGAGATTATTTTATTTTTTTAATTAATCTCTCTTCTAATCATACTTTAAATAATTGATTTGGGCTAATTTTGGCTTAGATCAGATCACATTTATTGTCATTGCATTTGTCTTACAAAGATGTTTAATTAAACTATATGTTTATTGAAATGAAAATTTGGATGATCCTTATTGCGAACTAGAATATATGCGATAGTAGAGTTAAAAATATATCGTCTTGTATATCCAGCACACCAACAGATAGTTGAGAGAGAGAAAATATCAGAAACTTTTTTTATGTGATAAACCCAAAAAGGGAAAAACCACGGGGGTCTGGCTAAGATAAGAAAAATCCACTAAGTTTGGGTTAGTTACAAAGTTTGATTCGCTCCTTTACTTGAAGACACTGGAATTATAGACTGTAAAAATGTAGAAATGCAAATTTTCCAGAAAACAAACGGTATATTGTCAAATGAAGGTGGACGGGTTATAGAATAACCCTCCATAGTGTTACGGTTACCAAAATGTTCCATGGATCTTATGTTTCTAGGTTTTCTAAAACATTATTTTGAAACCTGGCTCAGATACCACTTGAAAGTGTGAGATGCGCTAAGAGGGGGGGGTGAATTGGTATTTTAAAAATTAATCATAAACAGGAGTTCTAATTTTTTTCAGATTTTTTAAAATAATAACTTAACAAGTAAAATGCATAAGCTAATGATTCGTTCACGACTACGATATTGGTAACACAATTTTAGATCTCACAAAGCAAAACCAAAATCAGATTTTTCACCAAGCAGTTATAACAAAAAGAATGCGTGAAAAGTAAAGTGCGGTAAAAATAGAAAAAGCACACTAGAAATTTTATAGTGGTTCGGTCACTTGACCTACGTCCACTCCCTGGAGTCCTCCACTCCGAGTATTGCACTACTAAAAGTTGACTCTCTTTTTTCTCCCACAGTAAGGCGGAGAAGCCTTTACAAGACTCACTTTCACCTCCTTGGTGTGGCGGAATACCAGATGCTATGTCACCCTCCCGGTGACGACAGCGAACCTTCTCCTTTTTCTCCCTCCTGGAGATGGCAGAGTATTATGAGGACTTTGACCTTGAAGCCTCTCTTCCTAGAGAACCTTCCTAAGACTCACCAAGGCCACAGGAGGAGCAAGCGTGTAGCTAGCTCGGAGTAACCATGTGATCCCCTCACACTCCTTCTCCCTCACGCTCAAGCTCACCTTCTCCTTCCTCTCACAAACCTTTGATCTCTCCAAAAGCTCTCTCTCAAGAGTTCCTTCCTCTGTCAACCACTGCCTCTTCTTTTTTTTTTCATTCAATAATAAAAAGTATTTTTAAATCAGGCTTCAAAAAGCCCTAAAAATTTTAATTTGATGTTTCTATTTGTACAGTACGATCCAATATCGTACAGTACGATCAGTTGAAAACTAGTTCCGTCCAGTACGAATGCAGATGAATAATTCACAGATTTTATGAATATCGTACAGCACGATTCGAAGATCATACAAGATGATCATGTTATTTTCAACTATTCGTATGGGACGATCTCTTGGATAAACAAAATTCATCTCTGTACATCATCCCGCACTGTGCCCTTCATAGAGTATGAATAGTTCATTTTCAGGTTATCGTCCAGTATGATATTAATATCGTCCAGGCCGAATAGTATAAAAAATCTTAGTTTTATCTGGTACGATCATTGGGATGATTGACATCATCTCTATCCATCATATAGTATGATTCCTATCGTTTAGTACGAATGCAATTAATTAAGAAACCAAGATTTAATTTCCTGATTACTGGAGATAATTTTGGCAAGATTTGAAATTATCATACAGTACGATAGGTCAATTAGTTAATAAAATCAAAATCAAAATCTTACCAAAGTTATTTTAGCGGCTAGGGTTTTTAAATAGGAACAAATCATACAGTACGATAACCATCATACAGTACGATTAGTTCACAAAACTAATCTTTCAGAATTTAGCCGTTAGCTTGAGTTTTAATGACCTATCATACAGTATAATTTAAAATCGTGCAGTACAATATGCTTTTAAAAAAAACATCTTTTTTTTAAAAACAATTAACCATGTGTGTGTGTGTGCATGGTTACTCCTTTTACATACATGCTTTTATGACAGACTCAAGAAAAAAAAATAAAAGAAAATAAAAATACAAGATCTTGTACATTCTATTCTACACAGTCTTGAGTCTTCAGCAGTCTTGAATTATTTGTATCTTACCTGAAATGTTAGTGCTCACAGACAAGAATAAACATTTATAATTTTTTAGGAAGAACATATTAATTCAGTAAATATTATTTGTCATCATCAAAATCAAGTGCTCGGGATCCTGGATTGCAACAATCTCCCCCTTTTTGATGGTGTCAAATAATATTATATGATACCCACACTAGATGTTATTTCTTCCTTAGCTCCCCCTCACTAGAATGATGGATTTTAAAATACAGGAGGATTTTCAAAATTCTTTATATATTTATATTTTTTATTTTTGGTTTTTTTTATGATTTTCTTTAAAATAACATAACATAATAAGAACGACAAAATAGCATTAAATTTAAGACCATAACATCACAAAACCTCTCCCTCTTTTGACAATAGTAAAAAGAGAAGAACACTCAAACTAGTACAAACAAGACAAATAGCAAAATAACCATTACAAAATAAAGACAGTACAAAAGAAAGAACTACAAAATAAACACAAACACCAACACACATTTTTTTTAATTTAAATTAAGCATGAATATCTATAACACCTAATTTTATTCTCGATATACTAAAGGTGTCATAAGCTAGTGGTTTTGTGAAAATGTCAGCCAGTTGATCTTCAGTAGCAATATGGTGTAATTTAATATCTCCTTTGGCTACATGATCTCTTATGAAGTGATGTCTAATGTCTATATGCTTTGTTCGTGAGTGCTGAATTGGATTTTTAGATATATAAATTACACTAGTGTTATCGCACATTATTGGGATGATTCCTACAGGTAGTCCAAGATCTAAAAGCTATTATTTTAACTATAGAACTTGAGCAACACAGCTTCCTACCGCTATATATTTTGCTTCAGTTGTTGAGAGGGCTACCGAATTTTATTTTCTACTGGACCATGAAATTAAGGATTATCCAATGAATTGACAGGTACCAGAGGTGCTTTTTCTAAATCTGAATTTGAGTGCCGTAAGATTTCCAAGGTAGTGCTGTGCCTGGGTTACCAAATTCCTAAGTTTGGGGTGCCTAGTAGATATCTAAGAATTCTTTTGATAGCAGTCATGTGAGATTCTATTGGGTCAGCTTGAAAACAAGCGCAAAGACATACACTACACATTATATCCGGTCTGCTGGCAGTTAAATAGAGAAGTGATCCAATTATTCCCCTATACTTCTTCTGTCTACGAATTTTTTATTTGGATCTTTATCTAATTGGATGTTAGAACTCATGGGAGCATTCATGGCCTTAGCATTATCCATTTTACACTTTTTTAAAATATCCTTGATGTACTTAGATTAGCTAAGGAATGTTCCACCTTCCATCTGTTTTACACTAAATCCAAGAAAATAGTTAAGTTTTTCCATCATACTCATTTCGAACTCGCCACACATTGTATTTAAAAATTCATCACATAAGATTTTCTTTGAAGATCTAAATAAGATGTCATCTACATAAATTTGAATAATGAGTATCTCATCTCCTACCCTTTTTAAAAGAGGGTGGTGTCCATACTACCCTTAACAAAGCCGCTATCTAGTAGAAATGTGCTAAGTCTTTCATACCAGGCTCTTGGTGCTTGCTTTAACCCGTACAATGCCTTTTTCAATTTAAACACATGGTTTAGAAATTATGAGTTTTCAAACCCCGGAGGTTGCTCAACATAAATATCTTCTTTGATTATCCCGTTTAGGAAAGAACTCTTAACATCCATTTGATACAGTTTGAAACCCCTAAAGCAAGCAAAGGCTAAGAGTACCCTTATGGCTTCTAGTCTGGCTACTGGAGCAAAGTTTTCTTCAAAATCTATTCCCTCAATTTGGTTATACCCCTTTGCTACTAACCTAGCCTTATTTCTCACGACTATTCCAGAGTCATTCATCTTATTTTTAAAGACCCACTTAGTTTCAACCACACTTTATTCTTTAGGTCTCTTGACTAATTCCTACACATTATTCCTAACAAATTGGTTTAGCTCTTCTTACATTATTAGGATTCAGAATTCATCTCCTAAGGCTTGATCTATGTTCGTGGGTTCAATTATGGAAATGAACGCTGTTGAAATCCAGGATCCCGAGCACTTAATTTTGATGGTGACAACTAATACTTACTGAATCCATATGAACTTTCTTAAGATTACAAATGTTTATCCTTGTATATGAGCACTAATATTTCAGGTCAGATGCACACTGCTCAAGGTTGCTGGAGACTCAAACAAGGTAGAATAGGATGTTGAAAATTTTGTAATCTTTAATTTCTTTATTTTTTATTTTCTTGAGTCTGCCACAGAAGCATGTATATGAAAGGAGCAACCATGCACACATAGGGGGAGATTTGTTTTCATGTTTAAATTTTTTTTTTTTAAAAATTATCGTACTGTACTATTTTAAATCGTACTGTACGATTAATCAATAATACTCAGGCTAACGGCTATTTTCCAGATGATTATCTTTGTAATCTAATCATACTGTATGATGGTAATCGTACTGTACGATGAGATTTAATTGAAAAACCCTAGCCGCCAGAATAAGTTTGATAAGTTTATAATTTTAATTTTTTTAATTATTCGTACTGTACGATCTAGATTGTACAGTATGATTAATTAAATACTTACCAAAATTATCTCCCGTAATCAGAAAATAAATGTTGGTTTCTTATTTAAAGTAGATCATAATGTATGATACTATATCATATCGTACGACAGACAGAGATGATTTTATTCGTCTCTTCAATCGTACCAGACGAAATCAAGGTTTTTTATTCTATTCGTCCTGAATGATATTAATATCGTACTGGACGAAAGCCTAAAATGAACTAATTGTACTGTACGAATCGTGCAGTGCTGGATGACAGGTAGAGATGACTTTTCTCATCCCAGGGATCATCCTACAGATCGTCTTGTACGAACAGTAGAAATCAACATGATCGTCTTGTATGATATGTTGATCGTACAGTACGATATGTATAAATTTTGAGAACTGTTCGTCTATGCTCGTACTGAACGAAGCTGTATTTGAACTGATCGTACTGTACGATGATATATTATACTGTACGAACAGAGACGTAAAAGTTAAAATTTTTAGGGTTTTCTGAAGCGTTGTATAAAAACAACTTAAATTTTTTAATTGGGGGTTGTTGGTTTGTCTTCTTGCTGTGAGAGGCATTAAGGGAGGAAGGGACTCTTGAAGGAGAAGTTTTTCTTTAGAGAGATCCAGGGCTTACGAGAGGAAGGTGAAGGTGAGCTTGAGCGTGAGGGAGAAGGAGTGTGAGGGGATCACACGATAGCTCCAAGCTAGCTGCATGCTTTACTCCTCTTGTGGCTTTGGGGAGTCTCGGGAAAGTTCTCGAGGGAAGAGACTCTTCAAGATCAATATCGTCAAGGTACTCTGCCATCTCCAGGAGGGAGAAAAAGGAGAAGGTCTACTGCCGTCACCAGGAGGGTGACATAGCATTTGGTATTCCGCCACACCGGGGAAGGTGAAAGTGAGTCTTGTAAAGGCTTCTCTGCCTTGCTATGGGAGCAAAAGGAGAGTCAACTTTTAGTAGTGCAAATCCCAGAGTGGAGGACTCCGGGGAGTGGACGTAGGTCAAGTGACCGAACCACTATAAAAATCTCTGGTGTGCTTTTTCCATTTTTACCGCACTTTACTTTTCACGCATTTTATTTACTACTTTTAATTATTTGGTGAAAAGTTTGATTTAGATCTTATATCATGAAAATTGCAATTGTGTCATCGATATTGTTGTTGTAACAAACAACTAGATTCCGTATTCTACTTGTTTAAATTGTTATTAAAAAAAAGACAAAAAAATAGAACTCCTATTTAGGTTTAATTTTTAAAATACCAATTCAACCCCCCCCCCCCTTGGCGAATCTCTGACTTTCAAGTGGTGTCAGAGCGGGGTTTTAAAATAGTGTTTTAGAAAACCTAGAAACGTAAGATCCATGGCTCAATTTGGTAACCATAACACTGCGGAGGGTTATTCTATAACCCATCCACCTTTATTTAATAATATACCATTTGATTTCTGAAAAATACGCATGTCTACATTTTTACAGTCTCTAGACTATCGCATGTGGATGTTGGTTCAAGAAGGTTATTCTGCACCGTTTCGTATGTTGAATATTGTTAAAATTGAATTAGCTTTTAATGAATGGAGTAATGAGGATAGAGAATTTTCACAGTTAAACGCTAAATGCTTAAATTGTTTCTTTTGTGCATTAAAATTAGAAGATTATATGCGAGTGTCTACCTGTACTACTGGTAAGGAAATTTGGGACAAACTGTGTATCACATACGAAGGAACTAGTGAGGTCAAACAATCTTGGTTGAACATATTATTACATGATTACGAACTATTCTGCATGAAACCTAGTGAAACTATCTCTAAAATATACACTAGATTCACCCAGATAGTGACATCTTTGCTTGCTTTAGGGAGAGAGTTGTCTAATTCAGAGAAAGTGAACAAAATATTATGATGTTTGCCTAGTTCGTATGATGTAAAAATTACTGCAATAACTGAGTCGAAATATTTAAATGTTTATTCGATTGACAACTTGCTTGGGTCACTCATTGCCTATGAGCAAGGAGTGAGTCAACGATAATGTGATGCAGGTGAAAAGAAGAAGGAGCGATCGGTGGCCTTAAAAGTGAACAATTCTGAAAGTGATAGCTCTGCAGCGGAGGAAGATGACGACATAGCCTTGATGACTCGTCTGTTCAAGAATTTTCTGAAACAAAAGCAACGCCGTCATCAAAGCAATTGGAATAAAGGTAAAAGCTCAAAGAATACTGAAGTTGCATCTGACATAATTTGCTTTAAGTGCAGGAAACCCAGTCATCTCCGAGCTGATTGCCCCAACGTTAAGACTCAACAATCCAAAGAAAAGGGCGAGGAAAGGCCAATGTTCAGAAAGAGCAATTCTAGGACACAAAAAGAGTTTTGGGCCGACTTTGCCTCAGAATCATAAGAAGAAGAAGCAGAGGAGGAGGTAACAAATCTATGTCTTATGGCTAATGATAATCTTGATCAATCAGATCATGATGAGGTATGTCAACTTTCTTATGATGAGCTATTGATTATCTCTGAAAAAATTTATGATTCGTATAGAAAGTTAAAGAAAAAGCATGTTAGTCTTAACACTGAGTTTAGTACTTTACAAAAGGAGCATGCTAGTGTAGTTAAGAATTTTTTTGACTTGGATAAAGATCATATGTCTTTGCTTGATGAATATGATGCATTAAACAAGAAGCATATTGAGTTAACCACTGCACACGATACCTTGAAATCATCACATGTTGAACTAGAGAATGCATTTAAGGAACTAGAAGAACTTGCAGATGAACTAGATAGGAGTGAGCATACATTGAGATTTGAATAAGCAAGCCTTAACCAAGAGAATAAGTTTTTAAATGAAAAACTTCACGCATTCGAAAATAATAAAACACCTCCCACGGTTGCTGAGTTTTTTCAACCTCCACCATGTGAACCATCTCATTCAAAACCAGTAAAGCATGCATCATCCAAACCCAGGAATAGGCACTACTACCCCCGTAGATTAGTGAACCCATTTCTCGGTGTTAGATGTTATTATTGTGGCATGCTAGGTCACATAGCCCGCACGTGCACAATTCACCATAGGACACATCTAGTGTGGAGACCTAAGTTGTATTCATCACAGCATAACATGCATACATTTCATCCATACAAGCATAAGGTGGAACCCAAACTCACTTGGGTTCCCAAAACTAACCTGTGATTGAAATTATAGGGATGCTCTCACAAAAGACCTAGTGAGAGCATGTGATACCTGAACAGTGGCTGCTCGAGACACATGACTGGAGACATGAAGCAGTTCATGACACTGGAGGCCAGGTCAGGAGGCAAGGTAACTCTGGGAGACAACACCACCAGAAAAGTGGTGGGCTCAGGTATCATTGGTAACTCTAAGAATTTGATAATTGAAAATGTATTGTTAGTTGATGGTTTAAAGCATAACCTTTTGAGTATTAGTCAACTATGTGACAAGTGCTTTGACATTAAGTTTCTTTCTAACAAATGTATGATTAGTTTAAATGGTACACTTGTGTTAGAAGGAAAATGCATAAATAATCTCTATATGTTAGATTTAAACTGCATTGAAAACTCAAACTCTCTGTGTCTAAAAATAATAGCTGATGACTCTTGGCTATGGCATAAGAGACTATGTCATGCTAGTATGAAAATACTTAGGAACATCACTCAGAAAGACTTAGTTAGAGGCATACCTAAGTTAGACTTTACCAAGGACCATCTATGTGATGCCTGCCAGCTAGGAAAGCAAGTGAAATCATTATTTCATTCAATTAAGGATATCAGCACCACTAGGCCTCTAGAAATTCTACACATGGACCTATTTGGACTTGTTAGTATCGCTAGCCTAGGAGGAAAATCATATGGATTTGTAATAGTGGATGACTTCTCTAGATTTACTTGGGTGAAATTTTTAGCACATAAGAGTGAGTCATTTGAAGAGTTTAGAACTTTCTCCACTTGGATTCAAAGAAAATTAGGATGTGAAATTAAGACAGTTCATAGTGATCATGGTGGAGAATTTGAGAATGATAAGTTTGAATCATTTTATAGAGAGATTGGAATAGAACATAATTTCGCTGCCCCTAGAACTCCTCAGCAAAATGGAATATCAGAAAGAAAGAATAGAACTTTAGTTGAAGCTGCTAGGGCAATGTTAGCTGAATACACTCTTCCTAGATATTTTTGGGTGGAAGCAGTGAATACTGCTTGCTATATTCTAAATAGGGTAAATATAAGATCCAAACTTAATAAGACACCCTATGAATTGCTTAAGGGTAGGACACCCAATCTTTCCCACCTACATGTCTTTAGATGTAAATGTTTCATCTTAATTAATGGCAAGTGACCCTTAGGAAAGTTCGATCCTAAATCTGATGAAGGGGTTTTCTTAGGCTACTCATCTGTAGGTAAAGCCTATAGAATCTTTAATAAGAGGACCCTGGTAGTAGAAGAGTCTACCCATGTGGTATTTGATGAATGTAATAAGACCTTTGAATTTAATCATGAAGAAGAAGAAGTTGAGATTATTCGGGGAGTAGAAACCATTGCCATAGAGACTGGAGCAGAACCTCAGGAATAATTGCCTAGAGATTGGAAATATTCTTCTAGTCATCCTAAAGAACTGATCTTAGGAGACCCATCAGAAGGTGTAAAAATTAGGCATGGACTTAGAAAAGAGGTCAGTCATTCTGCGTTTATATTTATGATTGAACCCACAAATATATATCAAGCCTTAGGAGACTAATTCTGGATCCTAGCAATGCAAGAAGGGTTGAACCAATTCGTTAGGAATGATGTATGGGAATTAGTCAAAAGACCTAAAGAATAAAGCATGGTTGGAACTAAGTGGGTCTTTAAAAATAAGATGAATGACTCTGGCATAGTAGTGAGAAATAAGGCTAGATTAGTAGCAAAGGGTTACAACTAAATTGAGGGAATAGATTTTGAAGAAACTTTTGCACCCGTGGCCAGACTAGAAGCCATTAGAGTACTCTTAGCTTTTGCTTGCTTCAAGGGTTTCAAATTATATCAAATGGATGTGAAGAGTGCTTTTCTAAATGGGATAATCAAAGAGGATGTCTATGTTGAAGAACCCCCAAGATTTTAAAACTCACAATTTCCAAATCATGTGTTTAAGTTGAAAAAGGCACTTTATGGACTAAAGCAAGCACCAAGAGCCTGGTATGAAAGACTTAGTACATTCCTACTAGATAGAGGTTTTGTTAAGGGTAGTGTGGACACCACCTTGTTCTTGAAAAAGGTAGGAGATGCAATATTCATTGTTCAGATCTATGTAGATGACATCTTGTTCGGATCTTCAAAGAAAATCTTATGTGATGAATTTTCAAAAATAATGAGTGATGAGTTTGAAATGAGCATGATGGGAGAACTTAATTACTTCCTCGAATTTAGTGTAAGATAGATGGAAGGTGAAACATTCCTTAGCCAAACTAAGTACATCAAAGATATTCTTAAAAAGTACGAAATGGAAAATGCTAAGGCCATGAATACTCCCATGAGCTCCAACATTCAATTAGATAAAGATTCAAATGGGAAGTCAGTAGATCAGAAGAAGTATAAGGAAATAATTGGATCACTTCTCTACTTAACTGCCAGTAGATCGAATATAATGTTTAGTGTGTGTCTCTGTGCTCGATTTTAAGCAGATCCAAAAGAATCTCACATGACTGCTGTCAAAAGAATTCTTAGATATCTACTAGGCACCCCAAACTTAGGAATTTGGTATCCTAGACACAACACTAAGTTTGAAATCTTAGGATACTCAGATTCGAATTTTGCAGGATGTAGGGTAGATACAAAAAGCACCTCTGGTACCTGTCAATTCATTGGACAATCGTTAGTTTCTTGGTCCAGTAGAAAATAGAATTCGGTAGCCCTCTCAACAGCTGAAGCAGAATACATAGCGGTAGGAAGTTGTGTTGCACAAGTCCTTTGGTTAAAACAATAACTTTTAGATCTTGGACTACCTGTAGGAACCATCCCAATAATGTGTGACAACACTAGTGCAATTTGTATGTCTAAAAATCCAATTCAGCACACTCGAACAAAGCATATAGACATTAGACATCACTTCATAAGAGATCATGTAGCCAAAGGAGATATTGAACTTCATCACATTGCGACTGGAGATCAATTGGCTGACATTTTTACAAAACTATTAGCTTATAACACCTTTAGTACCCTGAGAATAAAATTAGGTGTTATAGACATTCAAGCTTAAAATAATTAAAAAAAAAATAAAAAAAAATAATAACAAAAAAAATATAATAAACAAAAAAAAATGTGTTTGTGTGTTCGTTTTGTTTAATTAAAAATTTTTTTAAAAAAAGGACTTTTCTGATCCTCTCACATTCACCTTACTGATGCCTTAAACTTGAATTTCTGTGCACATCATACTGTACGATCTAATATCGTACTGTACGATTATCCCAAAATCACTCAAATCTCAGCTGTCCACTCCATTCACGGTCCAGATCTCTCTTGGCTTGTACCTATCGTACTGTACGATACACATTATTGGTCATCATACTGTACGAACACCACATCGGACGGTACGATCCACATATCGATATGGATTGGGATGAATTTAAACTCGGCCGGTATGAAAATTATTGCCCTTCGTTCTGTACGAACACCTGTTCGTACTGTACGATACTTCTAAAATTCTATAAATTGGAGGCATTCTTGGGTTAAGATCACTCATTCCTCTTCCAATTCCTCACTTTCTCCATCCACTTCCTCAACAATGTCTGGTGCAAGCAAGCACGATCGAATGATCGTGGGGAGCTCTTCTTCCTCTCGACGGTTCGACGACTGCTTTCTCTTCGCTGCCGACGAGAAAGCATACAATAAATTTAAAGAAGCTAAAATCACCCCATCTCGAATATTGAATCAAGCCGCTTTGAACTTTGAGGTGATGAACCTTTTCGCCTCCACCACTCTTCAATTTCTGTTGACTCTAGCATTTCCTTTCCACTTAGAACTACTTTATGAATTTCTTGCCAATCTAAAAGTCGACCTAGAGAACACCACCTTTACTTCTTATATCTGCAAATAGCATGTTGTTATCACTGTCAATGACATAGCTGAACATATTGGGCTATCCACTGAAGGCCCTAATCCCCAATCTATGCTCACAAATGATTAAGATTGGACCTCAGTTAACATTACCCTTAGAAATGTCCCATCCAATCAACACCTGCCCCTTGTCCAAATCCTGAATCAAAATGCACGCGTTATCCAGCATGTTCTTCGCACGTCCATCATACCCAAAGCTAGAGACCGCATCCACATTACTCCAATGTTGTCTGTGGTCACTTACCTAATAATGTCAGGAACCAAATTCAATGAAGCCCAAATAATTTTTGATTATATCAATACCCTGCCTACGTTCTGATATCCAGGTTCCCGCAGAAAACTAAATCATGCTTTACGACATGTCATAGGCTACATCTTAGATGCTAAGTATCAAATTCATTATCCTCTACCTCCAGATCATCTTCCTATCTTCTATTCAGATGCCTCTTTTCGTATCTTATTTCACCGGGGGGCAGCTCACGCCGATCCCAATTTTGATGAAGAAGAGGCTTCTGCTCCTACCGACGCACCTCCACCACCACCAATGCACCCGCCTAGACCTGCCCATCCTGCCTACCCTCACGATGACATCATTCAACACCTTGATCAATTGGAGACTAGGCTGGATTCTCACGTTGCTTAACAACATCAAGAACATGAAAGTGATATGAAATGGTTTAGGGAGTGCTTCACCTCCATCGATCACCAATTTACGTCCCTCCATCAGTACTTCCAACTGCTTCCATGACCTCCACCACCACCTCCGGATCAGGATCCCAAATTTTGAATATTTCAGTGGCTTATATTATATTTTTTCTTTTCTAGTTTCATATCATTGTAGTTGCTTGTTTGTTCTTCCCTTTTTGGTGCTGTCAAAAGGGGGAGACGTTTCTGTGTTGTTCTAGTTTTTCTATTAATGATATCAATTATTTATGTTTACTCTTCTGTTCATATAATATGTTACTCATTCTCTTGTTATGCTTTTTCTGTTGGTTATAATAATAATAAAAAAAAACAAAAATTTTTTTTTCTCTCCTCCTATTTTAAAAATATGTTATCCTTCTAAGGGGGAGCTAAGGAAGACATAACAACTGTGGCCATCAGAAAATATTATTTGACACCATCAAAAAGGGGGAGATTATTGAAATCCAGGATCCCGAGCACTTAATTTTGATGGTGATAACTAATACTTACTGAATCCATATGGACTTCCTTAAGATTACAAATGTTTATCCTTATATATGAGCACTAACATTTTAGGTCAGATGCACACTGCTCAAGGTTGCTGGAGACTCAAACTAGGAAGAATAGGATGTTGAAAATTCTGTAATCTTTAATTTCTTTATTTTTTATTTTCTTGAGTATGCCACAGAAGCATGTATGTGAAAGGAGCAACCATGTACACACACAGGGGGAGATTTGTTTTCATGTTTAAATTTTAAAAAAAATTATCATATTGTATAATTTTAAATCCTACTTTATGATTAATCAAAAATACTCAGGCTGACGGCTATTTTCCAGATGATTATCTTTGTAATCTAATCGTACTGTACGATGAGATTCAATTGAAAAACCTAGCCACCAGAATAAGTTTGGTAAGTTTATAATTTTGATTTTTTGAACTATTCGTACTGTACGATCTAGATCGTACGGTACGATTAATTGAATACTTATCAAAATTATCTCCTGTAATCAGGAAATAAATATTGGTTTCTTTTTTAAAGTAGATCATACTATACGATATTATATCGTACCGTATGACAGACAGCAACGATTTCATTTATCCCTTCAATTGTACCAGATGAAACCAAGGTTTTTTGTTCTATTCGTCCTAGACGATATTAATATCGTACTGGATGAAAGCCTGAAATGAACTAATCGTATTGTACGAATCGTGCAGTGCTGGATGACAGGCAGAGATGACTTTTCTCATCCCATGGATCGTCCCACAGATCGTCCTGTATGAACAGTAGAAATCAACATGATCGTCCTGTATGATATGTTGATCGTACATTACGGTATGTATAAATTTTAAGAACTGTTCATCTGTGCTCGTACTGGACGAAGCTGTATTTGAACTGATCTTACTGTACGATGATATATCGTACTGTACGAACAGAGACGTAAAAGTTGAAATTTTTTGAGTTTTCTGAAGCCTGGTATAAAAATAACTTAAAATTTTCAATTAGGGGTTGTTCGTCTGTCTTCTTGCTGTGAGAGGCATTGAGGGAGGAAGGGACTCTTGAAGGAGAAGTTTTTCTTCGGAGAGATCCAGGGCTTACGAGAGGAAGGTGAAGGTGAGCTTGAGCATGAGGGAGAAGGAGTGTGAGGGGATCACATGGTGGCTCCAAGCTAGCTGCATGCTTTGCTCCTCTTGTGGCTTTGGGGAGTCTCGGGAAAGTTCTCGAGGGAAGAGATGCTTTAAGATCAACATCATCAAGGTACTCTACCATCTCCAGGAGGGAGAAAAAGGAGAAGGTCCGCTACCTTCACCAGGGGGTGACATAGCGTTTGGTATTCCGACACACCGAGGAAGGTGAAAGTGAGTCTTGTAAAGGCTTCACCACCTTACTGTGGGAGCAAAAGGAGAGTCAATTTTTAGTAGTGCAAATCCCAGAGTGGAGGACTCCGGGGAGTGGACGTAGGTCAAGTGATCGAGGCACTATAAAAATCTCTGGTGTGCTTTTTCCATTTTTACCGCACTTTACTTTTCACGTATTTTATTTACTGCTTTTAATTATTTGGTGAAAAGTTTGATTTAGATCTTATATCATAAAAATTGCAATTGTGTCATCGATATCGTTGTTGTAACGAACAACTAGCTTCCGCATTCTACTCGTTTAAATTATTATTAAAAAAAAGATAAAAAAATAGAACTCATGTTTAGGTTTAATTTTTAAAATACCAATTCACCCCCCTCTTGGCGAATCTCTGACTTTCAAACGCAGAATGACTGACTTCTTTCCTAAGTCCATGCCTAGTTTTCACACCTTCTGATGGGTCTCCTAGGATCAATTCTCTAGGATGACTAGAGGAATATTTCTAATCTCTAGGCAATTGCTCCTGAGGCTCTGCTCTATTCTCTATGGCAATAGTTTCTACTCCCTGAATAATCTCAACTTCTTCTTCTTCATGATTAGGTTCAAAGATCTTATCTGATTAAGCAAATACCACATGGGTAGACTCTTCTACTACAAGGGTCCTCTTATCAAAAATTCTATAGGCTTTACCTATAGATGAGTAGCCTAAGAAGACGCCTTCATCTGATTTAGGATCAAACTTTCTTAAGGGTGACTTACCATTGACTAAGATAAAGCATTTTCAACAAAAAACATGTAGGTGAAAAAGATTGGGTGTCCTACCCTTAAGTAATTCATAGGGTCTTATTGAGTTTGGATCTAACATTCACCCTATTTAGAATATAACAAGCAGTATTCACTGCTTCTGCCCTGTGGGCTCTGAAAATTTCGTTGAGCATATTCCTGGCCTCTCCATGCCATCAGTCTATTTTCCTTGTTTGATAGTGATGACGGCGAAGATTTTTAACAAGATTAGGTTCTGGGTGAATTTTCAGAAGGCAGATTAGGTTTTAGATAAGACACTTCCCAGAGATTTCACCTTCATTTAGTGAGGACTTTATGATCTGAGTTCTGGTTTCCTATAGGCGCAAGCCCCTATAGTTAATTACCCCTCCCGATAATAGGAGAGAACTTTCGATTAAGGCTAGTTATTAAAGAGGTTGCATAGGTTGTAAATACAACATATAATAGCAACAGTTTAGGGTTCGAATTTGAGAATTGAATTTATCATCATGATTTAGAAATTATCACCATGAATTTAAAACTAGTGGTGGGGGGAATGAAGACGAGCCCGATTAAGATCCCATGGTTCCATCATCCCGGGCTATCATAATCCCTGGTCTACTTAGTCAGAGGAGGAAGTCGACCCAACTTGACAGAAGGCACCTTATCGGCAGCCATGGGTTGCTTCGTCTAAGGATACCTTGTATACCTGGGTTGGTGTTTGTCTAAGGGGATATATCTGAATCCACCTTAGCTGACAGAGGGCTTTGTGCCTATCGACTATACCCTATGATTCATCGCTCAAGGGTTTGACGCCTTTAGGGAACATACGGGCTTTGACCGTGATCATAATATAATGGTGCCATTTTGTAGCAAAACCGCCCGATCAGAGGGTACGTGCCACGTCCCTACTGGCAAGAGAATATTTGAGGATGAATCTTAGCGATACACCCGACATGCATTCACTCTTTATGAGCTAAGGTTAATTTCAAATTTATCACCCCCCGATAAACGGTTGCGGGAGGTGGATGATTTTTAGTTTTAAATTTTTAAGTGATAGATTTTATTTCAGAGATTTGGAATTTTGTTGGATTCGAGATTTGACCTCTCTGGTTGAGATTTTTTATCAACACGGCCATCATCGGGGTGGTATCAAAGTCACTAGTGTTTTCGTAGGGATTTGGGAGATATTTTGTACTTCAAGTCATGTCAACTTCAGTCCTTTTGAGGAGGAGGATGAAACTTAAATTTAGACCCACGCAGCATTCTCGGACCATTGGATTTTGGATTAAGATGTGATGATCAGAGCACATGCATGTGATATTTAATTTGAAAGTAGAATGTTATATTAACGAGCATTTGACCCTGTGCAGCATTCTCGGACATTGGCATTTAAAAATTTATTGCATTTGTTGGAGCACATGGAGGGGTTTATTACACTTTAGTTTAAAGAGTCATATTTAATACATAAGTGGGGGTTTTTTAAAATATTTAAATATGATCCATTGTGCGAGTAATTTCATTTAGAAAATTGCCTGAGATTTCATTTAAGGGCCTACGAACGCCTTCTGTCCGCTTGTACACATGTTGTGGATCCGGTGGCGTTAAAGCTTTCTAGATTTTAGTTATTACATTTAGTTTATTTTAACTCCTCCAAGCGTAACTTAGCACAACTCATAGAGGGTGTTTGCTCAATCGGCACTACTAGACTGTGCTCTTAGAAGAATTATCTTGCTTTGTGTTCGTAGTTTATTTTTTATTATAGTAGTTTGTTACTTTATTTTCAGCACTTTATTTTTCCTGTAATAATTAGTTTACTATTTTCAGCACTAATTTAATTATATTTATTGATGTGCTGACTTTTGACTGTTTGCTTGCAGGTGTTCGTAGCCAGCAGTCTAGAGGACTCTCAGGTAGATGCAACTTAGAGTACAAATGAGGATCTTAGTGAGCTTGAACTTGTTCGTTGGAGAGTTGTTGGAGAGACTTTCATTGTTTGGAGAGATGCCATTTGTTGGAGAGCATTAGTTTGTACTTAGGTTGGAAAGTGGAGACATTGATTTGATGTTCTTTTGATTTAATTGAAGTTTTGATTTAACTTGTTAATCGAATTTTAAAAAATATTTTGTGAAATTATTTAACTATTTAAATTAGTTATTCAGTTTTAGTTTAGTTGAATTTAATAATTCTGAAAGCTTGAAATTTTCCTGATTTCTATTAAATGATTCAATTGATTAATTCAAAGCTTAGTTATTCGTTGGATTTATTAATTTTAAATCATTTAATTTGTTCATTTAAGTTTAAAATTTCAATCAAATGTTTTAATACCAATTGACTAAAGAAAAGGATTTTAATCAGTTAGGCTTGATATCCAAGCAGTTAATTGAATTAATCAAACAACCTGAGTGGTAAACCTCAAAATTAAAGCTTTGAAATTAATTAAGATTTTGGGTTTCAATTGAGTCTTAGCTAACTGGTTGTTTTAATTAATCGTCGCTTAAATGGATTAGTTAATTACTTGGTTATTATTTTCATTAAAATTTAGTTCATTTAAATTTCTGAATCTTAGTTAAGATTATAATATTAGTGAGTTATTAGTTAATTAGTTTCAATTGAATGTTCTCCAATTTGTCTAAGTACAAAATTTTATTTTTCTAAGTCCCAAAATTTTGAGTAAATTTCGGCAGCCTCCCGGCGTCCCCTCCCCGGCACCGGGAGGTAAAGAGGGAATTTTCCCTTTTGGCTCGACTCGACCGGATCAAATCAACGGCGAGCAGATTGAGTCTTCAAGTCTTCAATCCCTCGGTCGGATTAACTCGACGACCGAGGGCTTCGGGGGATCGTATCAACCCCGGGACTACCTTCAAGTCTTCAATTTGATTTCATACATATTAAAAATAATCCTCTCATTTCTCTTTATCTCTCACTCTCTCTCTCTCTTTTAATTTAATTTCATTTAAATATAAATAAATATATATAATATAATATATATACATTATATAATATAATATATATGCATTATATAATATAACATATAATATATATATATATATTATAATATCTTAAAATATATTATAATATATGTGTATAATAGAATAGGGAGGGAGGAAGAGGAATCGAGAACAAGCCCGATCGGGTGAGAGGCGGAGGCCACGGACGGCTCGGGTCGGCGTCGGACAGGTCGCGGGAGGTTAAGCCGGCGGTTAGCTTGGACTGGTCGGTGGCGGTTCAGGTGGCTGGAGTCAGCTCTAGCCGGTGGAAGCGGCTAGGGCACGGGTGCAGGCAATGGGAGCTCAAGCCGGCGAGTGCAGGTGGTCGTAATCAGAGGAGGTAAGCTGCTGAAAGTTCAGAATTGGGTTCGACGTTGGAGAAGGAGGCTGGAGTCGCTGGTCGGATGAGGAGCAGAGGTGGCGGCGGGTTTGGACAAGTTGCTGGAGGTCGGAAGTGACGAGGTTTGGTCCCTTTCCTTGCTAGCGATTTTCTTCCGATTCTGAGAGAGTGAGAATGAAAATGGGAAGGGTTGCATTATTTTGTGTCGAGAGAGGAGGTTGTGGGGCAGTTACTGCGATTGTGGGATCGTGGGAGTAGTTGGCTGAGTCGGAATTGATCGGGAGCGGGGATTACAGTTACAGGTCAACATGCCCAAAAATATCTAGGAAGAGTGTATTCAGCTAATATTGCCCTAGCAGCTTCAACTAAGGTTCTATTCTTTCTTTCAGCTATTCCATTTTGCTGGGGAGTCCTAGGGGCAAAGAAATTATGTTCTATTCCTATCTCTTGACAAAATGATTCAAACTTATCATTCTCAAATTCTCCATCATGATCACTATGGATTATTGAAATTACACATTCTAATTTCCTTTGAATCCAAGTGGAGAAGGTTCTAAATTCTTCAAATGACTTACTCTTATGTGCTAAGAATTTTACCCAAGTAAACCTAGAGTAGTCATCCACTATTACAAATCCATATGATTTCCCTCCTAGGCTGGCTGTACTAACAGGTTCGAATAGGTCCATGTGAAGAATTTCTAATGGGCTAGTGGTGTTGATATCCTTAATTGAATGAAATAAAGACTTCACTTATTTTTCTAATTGGCAGGCATCACATAGATGGTCCTTAGTAAAGTCTAACTTAGGTATGCCTCTAACTAGATCTTTCTGAGTGATATTCTTAAGTGTTTTCATGCTAGCATGGCATAGTCTTCTATGCCATAGCCAAGAGTCATCAGCTATTATTTTCAGACATAAAGGATTTGAGTTTTCAAGGTAGTTTGAATCTAACATATAGACATTATTTATGCATTTTCCTTCTAACACAAGTGTATCATTTAGGCTAATTATGCATTTGTTAGAAAGAAACTTTATGTCAAAACCCTTGTCACATAGTTGACTGATACTTAAAAGATTATGCTTTAAACCATCAACTAAAAGAATATTTTTAATTACCAAATCTTTAGAATTTTTAATGATACCTGAGCCCACCACTTTCCTGGTGGTGTTGTCTCCCAAAGTCACCTTGCCTCCTGACCTGGCCTCCAGTGTCACGAACTGCTTCATGTCTCTAATCATGTGTCTCAAGCAGCCACTGTCCAGGTACCACATGCTCTCACTAGGTCTTTTATGAGAGCATCCCTACAATGTCAATCAAAGATTAGTTTTGGGAACCCAAGTGAGTTTGGGTTCCACCTTATGCTTGTATTAATGCGATGAATGCATGTTATGATGTGATGAATGCTACTTAGGTCTCCACACTAGATGTGTCCTAAAGTGAATTGTGCAAGTACGGGCTATGTGACCTAGCACACCACAAGAGTAACACATAATGCTGGGAAACGAGTTCACTAATCTATGTGGGTGATAGTGCCTCCTCCTAGGTCTGGATGATGCATGCTGTGATGATTTTGAATGAGAATTTTTAAGTAATGGAGGTTTATAAAATTCAGCAAATGCAGGAGGTGTTTTATTATTCTCAAATGCATGAATTTTTACATTTAGAAATTCATTTTCTTTCTTAAGACTTGTAATTTTGAATTTTAATGCGTGCTCACTGCTATCTAGCTTAGATGCAAGTTCCTCTAATTCCTTAAATGCACTTTCTAGTTCAACATGTGATGATTTCAAGGAATCGTGTGTTGCGGTTAATTCAACATGCTTCTTATTTAATGCATCAAATTCGTCAAGCAGAGACATGTGATCTCTATCCAAGTCAGAAAAGTCTTTAACTACACTAGCATGCTCTTTTTGTAAAATACTAAAATCAGTGTTAAGACTAGCATGCATTTTCTTCAACATTCTATACAAGTCATGAATCTTTTCAGAAATAATCAGCAGTTCATCATAAGAAAGTTGACATACCTCATCTTGATCTGATTGATCAAGGTTATCGTTAATCATAAGACATAAATTTTTTACCTCCTCCTCTACTTCTTCTTTTGATGATTCTGAAGCAGAGTCGGCCCAAAAAGCTTTTTGTGTCTTAAATTTTCCTTTCTTAAATTTTGACATTTCCTCGCCCTTCTCCTTGGTTTGATGAGTCTTAATATTGGGGCAATCAGCTCGAAGATGACCTGGTTTCCTGCACTCAAAGTAAATTATGTCAGATGAAACTTTAGTATTCTTTGAGCTTTTACTTTTGTTCCAATTACTTTGATGACCCCGTTGCTTTCTTTTCAGAAAATTCATGAACTGACGAGTCATCAAGGCTATATCATCATGTTCCTCCACTGCAGAATTATCCGCTTTTGGAGCCACAGTCCGCTCCTTCTTCTTTTCACCTGTATCCCTTTATCGTTGACTCACTCCTTACACGTAGGCAATGAATGACCCAAGCAAATTATCAATTGAATAGACACTTAAATCTTTGGACTCAATTATTGCAGTAATTTTTGCATCTTACGTGCTAGACAAACATCGCAGTATTTTATTCACTTTTTTGGAGTTATACAACTCTCTCCCTAAAGTATACAAGGATGTCACAATCTGGGTGAATCTAGTATACATTTCAGATATAGTTTCACTAGGTTTCATGTGGAATAGTTCATAATCATGTAGCAGTATGTTTAGCCAAGATTATTTGACCTCACTGGTTCTTTCATACAGTCTATCCCAAATTTTCTTACCAGTTCTACAAGTAGACACTCGCATATAGTATTCTGATTTTAACTCGTAAAAGAAATAATTCAAGCACTTAGCATTTAATTGTGTGAATTCTCTATCCTCATTGCTCCATTCATTAAAAGATAATTCAGTTTTAATATCATTCAAGATACGAAATGATGTATAGTAACCTTCTTGAACTAACATCCATATGTGATAGTCTATAGACTGTAAAAATATAGACATGTGAATTTTCTAGAAATTAAACGGTATATTATCAAATAAAGGTGGACGGGTTATATAATAAACCTCCACAGTGTTACGGTTACCAAAATGTGCTATGGATCTTATGTTTCTAGGTTTTTTAAAATACTATTTTGAAACCTGGCTCTGATACCACTTGAAAGTGTGAGATGCTCCAAGAGGGGGGGTGAATTGGTATTTTAAAAATTAATCCTAAACAGGAGTTCTAATTTTTTTTAGATTTTTTAAAATAACAACTTAACAAGTAAAATACGGAAGCTAATGACTCGTTCATGACTACGATATTGGCAACACAATTTCAGATCTCACAAAGCAAAACAAAAATTAATTTTTTCACCAAGCAGTTATAACAAAAAGAATGCAAGAAAAGTAAAGTGCGATAAAAATGGAAAAAACACACCATAAATTTTTATAGTGGTTCAGTCACTTAACCTACATCCACTCCCCGGAGTCCTCCACTCCGAGTATTGCACTACTAAAAATTGACTCTCCTTTTGCTCCCACAGCAAGGCGGAGAAGCCTTTACAAGACTCACTTTAACCTCCCCGGTGTGGCGGAATACCAGACGCTATGTCACCGTCCCGATTATGGCAGCTAACCTTCTCCTTTTTCTCCCTCCTAGAGACGGCAAAGTACCTTGAGGACGTTGACCTTGAAGCCTCTCTTCTTAGAGAACCTTCCTGAGACTCATCAAGGCCACAGGAGGAGCAAGCGTGCAGCTAGCTCAGAGTAACCTTATGATCCCCTCACACTCCTTCTCCCGCACGCTCAAGCTCACCTTCTCCTTCCTCTCACAAACCTTGGATCTCTCCAAAAGCTCCCTCTCAAGAGTTCCTTCCTCTGTCAACCACGGCCTCTTCTTTTTTTTTTTCATTCAATAATAAAAAGTCCTTTTAAATCAGGCTTCAAAAAACTCTAAAAATTCCAATTTGATGTTTCTACTTGTACAATACGATCCAATATCATACAGTATAATCAGTTCAAAAATAGTTTCGTCCAGTACGAATGCAGACGACCAGTTCAAAGATTTTATGAATATCATACTGTATGATTCAAAGATCGTACAGGACAATCATTTTATTTTCAACTGTTTGAATGGGATGATCTTTAGGATGAACGAAATTCATCTATGTCCATCATCCCATACTGTACCCTTCGTACAGTAGGAATAGTTCATTTTCAAGTTATCGTCCAGCACGATATTAATATCGTGTGGGCCAAATAGTACAAAAAACATTGGTTTCATCTGGTATGATCTATGGGATGATTGACATCATCTCTGTCCATCATACAGTATGATTCCTTTCGTACAGCACGAATGTAATTAATTACGAAACCAAGATTTAATTTCCTGATTATGGGAGATAATTTTGGCAAGATGTGAATTTATCATACAATACGATAGGTATCGTACAGTACGATTAGTTAACAAAATCAAAATCAAAATCTTACCAAAGTTATTCCGATGGCTAGGATTTTTGAATATAAACAAATCGTATAGTATGATAACCATCGTACAATACGATTAGTTCTCAAAACTAATCTTTAAGAATTTAGTCGTTAGCCTGAGTATTAATGACCTATCAGACAATATGATTTAAATCGTACAGTATGATATATTTTTTTAAAAAAAATCTCTATTTTTTTTTTAAATTCCCCCTGTGTGTGTGTGCATGGTCACTCTTTTTACATACATGCTTTTGTGGAAGACTTAAGAAAAGAAAATTAAAATAAAATAAAAATTACAAGATCTTATACATCCTATTCTACCCAGTCTTGAGTCTTCAACAGTCTTGGACTATTTGTATCTTACATGAAATGTTAGTGCTCACAGACAGGAATAAATATTTATAATTTTTTAGGAAGAATATATTAATTCAATAAATATTATTTACCATCATCAAAATCAAGTGCTCGAGATCCTGGATTGCAACATAATAAACATAATTTATAATTAATTTATTCAAATTCATAAATTATTTATTAATAAGATGATAACCATTTTTTGGTATATAAAATTTAAAAAATAAAGTTATTATTCATTTTTTTATGAAATTCTTAAAATTAATATTTATGTTATTATCGATATTATTTACTTAGATTTGAATTATATATTGATACAACTTGTATAATTTACATAAGTATATGATATAAAATATTGATCTCCATATTAACAAATTGAATAAGCCAATTTATTATAGTGATCAATATAATTAGAAAGGGATACTTATTATTACTTATGAATGATTACGCAAATATACTTTATAATACATTTAGGAATAGCGTATTAAGTCGAAACAACTATATATACTATATTGTACCCATTAGGTAATATAGCTTGTTACTTATTAAACTTATTAAAAATATAATGAGCATTAAAATTTTAAGCTAATATAGCTTTTTGGTAGCTGAGGCGGCAAGTTGCCACCTAGAATTCTGCCTACCACTTTTTTTTAAAATATTTTTCCTTTTTTTATATATTTTTAAATAAAAATGATTAATTAGGGGCTTTTAAAATTCTGAAAAAATTATTAAAAATTTCAAAAAAAAATTCTAGAATATTCTAAGTTGCCTCTTTAGCTCCCCCTCCCCAATCCTATAAATACCCCTCCCCCCTCTTGGAGGCTTAGGAAAATAAAAAAATAGTCGGTCCAATTCTTCTCAAAAATTTGAGAAGACGGACTGATAAGAAAGAAAAAATTTTTAGTGGTCGGAAAGGCTCAGTCCTCTGGTCTGGTCTCCGATTTTCATCTGAAAATCATTCTGACGGAGTCGCAAGATTGTCAAAATTCAAGAAAGGCATGGTGCTCTGGTGTGGGCTCTGGTCTTCATCTAAAGACCATCCTAAAGGAGTCACAAGATCGTCAAAATTTAGTAAAACCTCGATCATCCGGTGTGGGCTCCGGTCTTCATCTGAAGATCATCACAAAGGAGTCACAAGACCGTCAAAATTTGGTAGATGCACGGTCCTCCAGCGTGAGCTCCGATCTTCATCTGAAAAATGTCCTGAAGGAGTCGCAAGACTGTCAAAATTCGGTAAAGGAACGATCCTACGATGTGGGCTCCAATCTTCATCTGAAGATCATCTTGAAGGAGTCACAAGACTGTCAAAATTTGGTAAAGGCTTGGTCCTCCGGTGGGGTCTCCGGTCTTCATTCGAAGACTATCCTGAAGGAATCGCAAGACCGTCAAAATTTTTGTTAAAGATCTAATTCTTTAACACTGAATTGGAAATTGGTGGTGGCTGGGGGTTTTCCAAAATTTTAGAAGTAAATATGGAGGATATCGGTCAAATTAATAATCAGCGGAGCGGCTCAGACTTATCTTTGAGAAGGCGTATTTTCAAAACTTCAGATAATTTATCAGATGATGCTCCTTTGAGTTTTTCCTTTGGAGTGCTTTGATATTCATCAAAAGTCAATTACATATATCTTTCTAGTTGGTGCACCAAGAGTTACTCCTTCTTCAACTGGAATCAAGAAAAAAAGATAGAGCATTGAAGTTATACATATATACATGTATTTTTATCTTCCTAATATCTGCGTAATTATATAATTATTTTCTTCCTTTGCTAGATGGTGATAAGAGAAGATCACATGGAGAAATTGATGATGTCGCATCCACGATCACTTCTGATGGTTTGGCAGTGATCCGTAAGAAATTTCATATTTCAAATAAAGTGCTGATTAATTCACCAAAAAGATCTAACAGAGTACATGCCCCCCACCTGGATTTATAGTTATTTATGAGATGACATTATGCGTAGGATTACGATTTGCCCCAGCACCTGAGTTGCTTGAGATTTTTAAAGCATATGGCATTTCCCTTTCTCAGTTCTTATATAAAGCTATAACAATTTTGGTTGGTTTAACAATTTTCTTTCGAGAATATGGGGCAACACTAATCGTTGAATATTTATTCAAAATATGTAAATTCACGACTGATACTTACGACCGAGTTTCTTATCAGAATAGTAAGCAGTGGTTGGATTTTTCAACAAGTAACCCCTCCAAGAATTGATCCAGCTCATTCTTTTTCATGAAAAATGTGTGGGATCTTCCTTGGGTGCACCAAGAGTTTATTTCACCTTTCTTGGGGCTAATTTAATAGCTTCGTAGGCATGGGTTACCCAGTGGTACCCAGTATGATTAAATGAATTAGATTTAATTTAAGGTTTGAAATTTGATGAAATCTTAATTAAGGTTGATTGATTGCTGGTTTTAAGGTTAGATTGAAATTTTTTGGATTTTAGATGATTTTTGAAGGTTTGATATTTTTGATAAATATTAGATTTTCATTTGAGTTAAATGACTTTGAGTTTAATCAATTTGAGATTTTCTGGAAATAGTTATAATTTTTCAAAATTTGAGATTTATTTGAATTATTTAATTGTTTAATTAAGGGTGTTTTAATGATTTGAGTCCAAATAAACTCCAAACTTCCTGAAATCACCTCTAAAGATCAGGAATGATCTAAGGAGGGATTATCAAGTGTTTGAGAATTCTTTGGAATTTTTAATTATTTTTAATTAATTAAATTAATTAAATGTTCAATTTCATTTAAAATTTAATTAAGCTTAAATTTAATGTCAAATCAAGGAGGTTTTAATTTTTCTGTATTAAGGGTTCCGTTTTGATTAATTTGAAATATTATGTATATTTTTATAATTTAAATTTGATTTATTAAATTTCTTGAAGTTTTGAGGGCTTGATTAAGGCTTAATCTTATGGGGTTTGATTAAGGGGTTTAAAGGGTTCAAATTTTAGTGAGAATTTTTCCTAGAGTAGGGAAGGTCACTAAACTCAAGGGGTTTAAATTTCAAGTCAATTGTATTTATAGAAGTTTTGAGACTTAATTAAGGGTTTAACTTAAATTAAATTAATTAAGTGGTTTAATGATTAATCGATTGATTTAAATTTGATTGAGATCAAGTTTGATAGTGTACACTGATTCTAAGGTACGGTGTCACTAAGTTTTCTATGTTTGATGTTTGATCCCTAAAGGATATAAGTGTGAATCCTAGGGTTTATCTAAGTTCTCTAAGACTTGTCCTTAATTATTATCCTTAATTATGTCACTAGGTTTAATGGGTTTGAATCAGTGTCACTAACCCTTTGGAAATACATATAAATGTAAGAAAACTATATTGATGTCAAATATTAACTAAATACAGGAGTTACTGTAAGAACTTAAGGCTGGAGGAGTAGCTTAACAAGGAAATCTAGGAGCCCTATGGTGATCACCGGAGCTGGTCAACTGTGATTCTGATCGTGGCACCCTCACTTGGAAGAAACAGGGGCGACTAAAGCCCTTTGGCTCTATCCTCCAATCAACTCCATCAGTACCTCGCAAAAAGGCGAAGAGGGAAGGAGGTGTCAGAATATCATGTATGCAAGTATAGAAGCTACTATGAATTGACATATTAGTGGATATATAAAAATACAACTCAAATCAAATTATTAAAGTAATTTCAAAATGGAGAAGCTCCACCTTTTGCGTTAGAGAGAGAAAGTGTCATTTTTTCAAATTTTCCTCTTCCCGGCTTCCTACGGTTTTTTCGGTTGAGGACATTCTAATGGCGGCGGATGGCCGCCGGCCATCTGGTTCTTCCTCATTAGATAACTATCCAACTAAGTGTCCCAATTTGGGTAGCTATTTGATCCAGGGCAATCACGTTGGTTCTAGCAATACTGTGGAATGTGACGCTGAATCGCTGCATCTTAGACGGTCGAGAGGTGAGTTAATTATCTCTGACAATATTCCTCCTCCTTCTTTTGTTGCTAATCATGTTGAGGGGAAGGGTAAAGGGGTTGCATCAAGTGGAGATTGCATTACTCCTCCCTCGGTGAAGAATTTTGGTTTTTCTACCGCCAAAACATTCGATCCCGAGGCTTCTTCTTCTAGCATGAATATTTTTGTTAATCATTTTGGGAATTCAAATGCAATCCCTGTCCTTGACAGTAGGATAAATGTGAATTCCATCCAAATGGTTAACCAAAATATTCATCTTCTTCCTAAGGGGGACTCGGATTTGGTTGTGAAATCTATTGTGAGCGAGGTTGTTAATGAAGCTTCTGTGCCTGTGGTATTGCCTGAGAATAAAAAGGATAATGTTCAGTTAGTCAATCCCTGGAAAAAGAGTTCTTATATCAAGTTGGATTTTGATAAGGGGAAGGTGGTGCTGTCGGAGGATGGGATAGCAGTAAAATTGGTTGAATCCTCTGAATTGAGCAATGCGAAGAAGCTGGATTTCTCTTTAGTAGTTAAGGTGTTTGGGAAAGAACTACCCTCCCATTTGTTTGCTTGTGAATTGAGGAGACAATGGGTTAGTTTCGGTTTGTTCCACTTTACAACCTTAGGGAAAGGTTGGTATTTATGTTCCTTTAAGGCTATTGAATCTATGGAAGGTGTGTTGACAGGAGGCCCTTGGTTTGTGAACAATCACATAGTGGGTATGGAGAAATGGTCAATCAATTTTTCTCCTAATTCTTTGAAAGGGTTGACCTCCCCAATATGGATAAGAATGCCTCATTTGCCTCTTCAATGCTGGGATGAAGACAATGTGGCCTTGATTGCATCAAGCGTAGGTATTCCTTTAATGATGGATGGTACATGTTTCATTGGGGAAGGAGGGAATTTACTCGGGTTTGTGTACGTGTGGAGTTGGATAAGCCTCTTCCATTGGGAGTTTGGGTGGAGGGAATGGCTGGAAGGTTTTTTCAGAAAGTCGAATATGAAAGGATTGCTTCCTTTTGTTATGAATGTGGGTTGGTAGGTCATATTAATAATGACTGTGGCGAGAAGAGGTTGAGGGAGGAGGTAGTAAGAAATGCTCCTAGTAATCAAGTGAAGATTGATCCTCCAAGGAAAGTAGCAGGATTGGGTGCCACTGAAGAATATGGTCCTTGGATTCACGTAAACTATAATAAAAATAAGAAAGTAATAAAGCAAATGAATATGGAGAGGAAGAAACAGGCGAATACTGCAGCTCCTCAAGTGAATAGTGGAAGTCTGGGAATGGAACCGATCTTGGAAGGTGGGAGATCTAAAGGTGTTAATTTGTTGGTTAAAGATGGCATTTGTTCTTTGGCTAATGATGGTAGCTTCAATACAGCTAAAGATTTGGTCTCTATACCGTCTGCTGTAGAGGGGAAGCAGAATAGTGCTTCCAAATTAATGGAAGCAATCAAAAGTTCAGTTCCAGTTTTATTGGGAAATAAATTTCAAATGTTAGATGATCATTTGGAGGAAGAACGAGAGCAGGATCTGAATGAGAATAGTCACATTAAGAGGCTAGAAAACATGGAAGAGATTTCTGAGATGGTTTTAGAAGAGGGAGAATGTGCAAGATCTGATCTCCCTTTGATATCTGAAACAGCTATGGAGCTGCAGGTAACTAAACTAGCTACCGGGAGGGAAATACTGGAAGAGGTTCATGAGCAGTTCTTAAAGCCATGAGATGTTAATATTGCCAAGGAAGGTGTGGTTATTCCTGTTCTTAGCTCCCTGCATCCGGGTGGTACTAAGGAAGGTATGTCTGTCAGCTCAATGGACTTAGAGGGGAAGGGGTGCTTGCGAACTCAGGTAAGTCCTTTTGGATTACTTACGAACTCAAGTATCCCCTATCATAAGTCTGATTTTAAACTTCAAAAAGAATTGAAATCCTTGGGAAAGGATAATATCATTAGTCATGGAAGGAAGGTTAGTGGGAATGGGAAAGATAGGAAAGGGAGCAATCCCGTTTCTTATCAAAAATGACGACCATAGCTTTTTGAAACTGTAGAGGGGCTAGAAAGAGTGAGGCCTCTCATTACCAGAAGGAGTTTGTGAAGGAGCATGATGCGATGTTTGTTGGTCTTCTAGAGACTAAGGTTTCCTATTTTGATAGGCATGAGTGTGACAAGCTTATTTGTTCCAATTGGGACTTTGTTTTTCATCCTGCTATGGGTTTATCAGGTGGTATCTTGGTTTGCTGGAGAAGAGATTTAACTTCATTTTCTGTCATAAAAGACTCCTCTCAGTTTATTATGGGAGAATTCAACATTGCTACTATCAGAAAATGGATTATTGCCTCTATTTATGGTAGTAACGATCCCTTCAAAAGAAGGAGCATGTGGAATGATCTTGAGGGGATTTCAAAGGCTAAACTTCCAATTGTTATAGGAGGGGACTTCAACTGTATTTTGACTCAGGAAGACAAGAAGGGTGGGAAGAAATTTGTTCTCTCTCAAGGTGTTAGGGATTTGAGTTTTTTTATGAGTAAATCTGATTTTCACGAGGTGAGATTCATTGGTCCTAGATTTACTTGGTGCAATAACAAGAAGGATGGAGCGAGGATTCTTAAAAGGCTGGATATGTGCGTTTTGAATACTGAAGCCTTGAATTCTATTCAAATGCCTTCTGTTAGACACCTCCAATGTGTTGCTTCAGATCATTGTCCCATTCTCCTCAACTTACTTCCTGAAAGCTTTCGGAAAAGAAACATGTTAAGGTATGAAGATGTTTGGTCCTCCTACCTGTCCTCGGTTTGCGTTGTTTCTAAAGCTTGGGATAAGAAAGTCTTTGCTGATAATGCAACGGTTCTCAAATTAAAGTTTAGAAGAGTTTTAAGAGCTCTTTTTTTCTGGAGTCGCTCAAAGCAAATATTTTAGAACTCCAAACTGAGGAATCTGAAGTGGGAAGGCTTCCTGAAGATAGGTTGATGTTGTTGAAATCCAAAGTACATGAGTTGAATATTACCTTGGCTAGGCTCAACACTTGGTGGAGGCAAAGAGCTAAGGCTCACTGGCTCTCAGATGGGGATTCAAATTCTAAATATTTCCATGCTTTTGCGTCGGGTAGAAGTAATGCCAATTGTATTCATCAGGCTAAAAATGCAAGGGGGGAGTTGGTGGAGGAGAAACATTTGATAGAAGGAGTTTTTAATGATTACTTTGAGAACAAATGGAAAGAGAGGAAGTGTAGTCTGAAGGGGTGGCCGAGACCTTCAAGGATGCTAGATGATCTTGACAGGAATTTTCTTCTTGCTGATTTTAAAAAAGAAGAACTGGATTTGGAGGTGAGTAAGCTGGACTCCAATGTTTCTCCCGGCATTGATGGTATTACCTACTCTTTTATCAAAACTTACTGGCAGATTATTGGAGGAGATGTGTGGAAGGCCCTTGCTGAATTTTTTACAACTGGTAATATGAGCCCTAGTTGGAAGGATACTTTAATTATCCTTATTCCCAAAAGTGAAAATCCTTTGTATCCTTCTAACTTCAGACCTATTAGTCTGTGTTTAACAATTTATAAATTGGCGGCCAAGATGCTTTTGAGTAGGGTGATTGGGTTTATCCCTAAGATGGTGTCAGAAGA
Source organism: Dendrobium chrysotoxum (assembly GCA_019925795.1). Classification (NCBI taxonomy): domain Eukaryota; kingdom Viridiplantae; phylum Streptophyta; class Magnoliopsida; order Asparagales; family Orchidaceae; genus Dendrobium; species Dendrobium chrysotoxum. Next base: position 22,661,222 of record CM034312.1, on the reverse strand, counting down.
GTAAGCAGCTTTTGTTAAAGGTAAATCAATTTCTGATCACATCCTGTTAACCCAAGAAGTTTGTAATAAATTAAGGTACTCCAAGTCAAAGAAATGGCTTATGGCTGTGAAAATCGACATGGAACAAGCCTATGATAGTATGGGTTGGGCCACTCTTAAGCAGGTACTGGAAAACTATGGTTTCCCTAGCTTATTTTCCTCATTAATCTTGTAGTGTGTTTCGGGTCCGAGATATTCCATTATGATTAATGGAAAAGGTTGTAATTGGATTGAAGGAAGGAGTGGGTTCAGACAAGGGTGCCCCTTGTCACCATATCTTTTCATTCTATGTTCTCAACTGTTGTTAGATGCTATTGCCCAAGGTGGGAAAGGGTTGGGGATTCGAGTGGCACCCAATGCTAATTTGGTTTCTCACCTGCTGTATGCAGATGACATCATCTTGTTCTTAGAGGCTAACGGTAGGAAGGTGAAGAAGCTAAACAAGATCGTGTTGGATTATGGTAAATGGATGGGTCAAAGGGTTAACATTCTGAAATCTTCTATTTTATTTGGAAGATCAGTCAAGAAGGCTTAGAGGAGGTCTCTAGCTAAGCTTTTGAGCTTCAAAATAGTGAAAGAATTGTTGTACCTTGGTGTCAAGATATCTTTAAGGCGGCTTAATGCTACTGATTTTGGTAGAATTGTGGGGAAAGCTTACAATCTCTTGAATGTTTGGGGTAACCGGTTCATTTCTCTTGCAGGAAGATACTTCTAGTAAAGACTGTTTTTTCCTTTCTATCTATCTTCCTTGCTACCCACTCATTGGTCCCCTTGGGTATTCTTAAATTATTGGATAAATTGTGTAGGGAGTTTTTATGGAATAAGCAGGATGGTAGCAAGGGTCTCCACTATGTATCTTGGGATACTCTTTGTAGGCCGTGTAGGTTCGGTGGACAAGGGGTACATTCAATTGTTTCCAGAGTTGGCTCTCTCCGAGCCATATTTGCGTGGAACATGATATCCAACTCCTCCTTCTTATACATGATTTTGAGGGAAAAATATGGGAACCAGCTTTGGGAGTTTCTCTTAAACAGGTATAGTTCTCCTAATATGAAGATTATTGCTAATGGCTTTATGTCTTTAAGAGAAGTGGTTAAATGGAGAGTTGCTGATGGGAGGTCTATTCATACCTTAAATGACGTGTGGTTGTTAGACAAGCCGATAGCAAAATGGCCTACCTTTGTGGCTTATATGGAAGATGGCTTGCTGCAGCTCGATAAATTCATTTCTCAGGGTGAGTGGGATGAAGGTAAATTGAGGCTGGTGTTTGGAGAGCATTTGGTGGATATTATTAAAATGGTTCCAATTATGCAATAGGAGGATGGTGATCAACTGGAGGTGATGTCTAAATGTCCTGGTAAATCATTGTCAGTTGTAATCTATGAGAGACGGATAGGACCTACAGATGAAGATCTGCATTGGCGTTGGAGGCGAGATATCAAGTTGAGGCCACGGGTCAGTGTATTCTGGTGGCGTTTATTGCTTAAAGCTATCCCTACGAAAGAGTTTCTACTTCACAGAGGCTTAGTAATTGATGTAGGATGTCCTAGAGGTTGTGAAGAATTAGAAAATGCGAATCATATTGTGGCTAAATGTGGTAAGCTGTTAAGAGTGTTTATCTTGCTCAGGTGCTTGGGATTTCGTCTGCTGGTTTTCTCTTCTTTATCTGATTGCTTGATGGGGCTGAAAGCTCTGGCTTCTTCTGATCCTTTTATAGGTAATATGTATTGTTCTGTAGTTTACTTGACCTGGTTGAGTAGGTGTAGAGTTGTTCATGATGGAAAGGAGGACAGCTACATTGTTATTGCTAGCAATGCAGTAAGTATGGCTGCGGCTTCATTCAAAGGAAGTTCGGATCACTGGGGTTCCAACCAATTCTTTGAGCTGTCTCCTCATTGGCACCCTCCTCCACCCGAATGGATTAAGTTAAACATTGATGCTTCTCTTAGGAGTAATTACAATGCTGGTATAGGGGGCATTTTCAGGGATCACAAAGGCCGATTTTTGAATGCTTTTGGAGTGAAAAGTCTGCATTGGGATTCATCTTCCTTGGAGCTTTTAGCTATATTGTCGGCCAAGAGTTTCATTCAATATTGGATGTATGAGTTCAAGGGGATCATTATTGAAGGGGATAATAAGAATGTCATTGAATTGGTTCAAAAGGCTATGAATAAGTCGCTGACAAGGGTTGGCTTTCTAAGAATCCAAGACTTGTCTTTTCTACAAAGATTTCATCAAGTGGTCTTCCATAGTGTGGATAGGAGGAGTAATAAGTTAGCGGATTTTTGTGCTAACTATGCTCATTCTTTAGGATTTTTTTGGATGATCTGAATAGTAATAATGTTCCTCCTGCTTTTATTTCTTTACTTAAGGAGGATACTCAGTGTGGAGAAATTACTTAGTCTGTTGTTTTCTTTTTATCAATAAAATTGCTTCTTGCTTTCTCTCAAAAAAAAAAGTAATTTCAAAATGTATGTTACTTTGCAAGAAATGGTTTCAATATATATGCTTCTATATAGAAATAAATTCCAACGCATACACTATCTCGCAAGGACGAATCAACATGTATAATTATATACAAGAAAGAATTTTAACTTATGTGTTTTCTCATAAAAAGGAATCAAACATATGGAGAAATCATAACCATGAAAATAGAAAAGTTAAATCAATTTAAAGATAATTGTCCACAACAAGCCTTATTAACATAAACAATATTGCATATCCATAATATCAAAACTTACATCAACTTTGTTATTAAATGAGCAAATTATCACAGTTGTAGATTTATCAACCTTTTGATGAATATAATCAATATCCAATTCAAACCAGTGTAAACAATTAGAAGCTTTGTGAACTATATATATATATATATATATATATATATATATATATATATAACACACATGTAGCCATAAGTTTTTAACTGGAAAATGTCAACAAACAACCTCTCAACTAGAAGATACCATATATAAATATTAAATTAAAACTTTGCGATGCAATCACAGCAATCGAAGTTATACATAAAATCTAACCACACCAAATTGAATAGAATGAAAGAATGTAATATAAATTACTCACTGACATGATTTAAAACTTCATGCAACCCCTTACATTAATGGGTTAACAATATTCACAATATTAACAATAAATAGTCAAAAAAGGAATATATGTATCACTGAATTCAAAGAGTTCGTATTCAAACTTATTAGGTTCTTAGAAGTATTCACATGAGGAGTATAAGTAAGCAACTTGGCATGATTATCTTAATCAAATTTTAATTGAAATGTCTCAAGTCAACAGAAATAAAGTGAAACATAAACTTTGATTCTCAACTAATGGCAACTTGAAGTCTTTCTCTAAAAGAAAAATCCAGAATATATCATCTTAAGGTATCTAAATCAATTGAAATCAAACTTTGTACTGAAGCATGAAATAATTTTCCAGTGATCATTCAAATTACACTGTTTTCAGTTACATGCAATCATGTATTGCACAGTATGGCATATTAATGCAATCACCCTCTATGCTACTATAATTTCAAAGTTTAAGCAACAGGCAACCATACAATGAAAAGAATTTCAAAAGAGCTAGGCAGCTAATGGCTTTCAATACAAACTGTAATTAGGATACGACAAAGTTTATTAATTTAATTGTTCATGAAGTTAAAAGGCAATCGCTAGACCCTGTAAGGAATTTTCTGCATTTCATTCCTCATCGGCGGCACTGGCAGCACTGAGATCTATACACAAATCAAGCTCCTGAAACATGAATTTTACGATATCAGGTAACAAAACTATGAAGATTTTCAGGAGGTTTGTCGTCACCCTTCAATCGCTTCCATGGTTATTACAGGCAACATAAATAGGGTATTCCAAAATACTGAGCAAATACATGCAGAACTTCACATCTTTTAGGTAAAAAGGTCAACTTTGTAGCTAATAAATGTTGGAAAGATGTGAACTAGGCAAAACACCTGAGCTAAATTAAGTGGTTTTGATTCCTCACCAAAATAGTGATAAAACTTGTTTAATCTGAGAGCATTCATATGGTTCATCTCACATACACATGATATAACACATTATATATATAATAATGATGAGATCTTTTAACTACATGTGCAGAATAAGTATATTTATAATCACAAATCAACTACATGTATTAAGACTATCCACTAAACTATAGTCAGTATAATAGAAACTTCATTAAAATAACTTCTAAAAATAATTTCGGATATATATAAACAAGAACAAACCTTTGAGATAGGGCCAAACAATTTTAAAGATCAGGTTATCATTGAGTCCACATGCCTTAGCTTTAAACAGACGTTTGTACATACAGGTTGTTCACTCTTGTTTGAACAAATAAAAGGATCCAACAGCATCCAACCAGTTGCAGCAGTAAACCATGCTCTGCCAAGAACTTTGGCAGATGCTCTCAGTAGGTCTTCTAAGTAAAAAAGATATAAACTTCCCTAAAAAAAATAAATTTGTTCTTCTCAATTTTCTGAACCCCGCCAGGCTTTTCACCCCTTGAACTAGCAATGCATTTCCCTTTAGATGATATGTAGTCTTCTCCATCCCTTCTCCTCAAAATAGATGGAAAGATAACTATTACCAAAAGCAGAACTAATGCTAAACCTCCAGCTGTTAGGTGGATGAAACGCTAGGTTCTCTTGTTGGAGAGGCTTCTTATGTAAGGTTCTGTGTGTGGATTACTTTAGCCGCCATGTCCAGGAGCTCTAGTCTTGGTCGTCCCTAGCAACAGCTCCTCCTGGCTTGATATTTGAGTCTTCTTCTTCCTCATGCTTGGATGGATAAAGAAGAGGAGGGAGTGGCTGTTATTCTTAGCTTGGGGGAATGTGCAAGAGGACTGATCGCAAGGTGTATGGCCACAAGAGACATTGACCGGCCCTAGCAGCTATGCACTCAAAGAAGGAGATGGCGGCAGCACTTCCTCTTGCTTGGACAGATAATGGCATCAAAGGGATGGCATGAGGGAGGCCTTGTAGCTGGCCAACCCTAGCAGCTCAAAAAATGTGAAGAAGGAGTTTCCTCTAAGGGGCGGCTGCTTGTAGTCGTGGAATGAGGGCTGCCTCTTCTTACTTGGCTGGAATGGAGACATGGGTGAGAGGGAAAGTGGAGGCGGCTTGAGGCATATGGGTGAGATTCAAAACTCTCTCTATACGGCTAGGGCTAAAAAGAGAATCGTGGAATCATGGCCGTCTCTCCCCCTCAGGCGGCCCTAATCCCCTCTCTTAATACCTAAAAAAAATATTTTGAACAATTGACAATCAAGCCCTTCAAATAAATCAAACCTAATGGTTTAAATTATTGCTAAAATCAAGAGGATTTAGAGCCTCAATAAGTCAAAATTAATAACCTAATTAATTATAGAACACTATTTTTTTATCTAAATGGGTCAAATTAGTTTGCACTCAATTTGACCCAAGCGAAGTTAGATTGGGTCCACAAAAAAAAGTTAATTTGCATTTGAGTCGAATCGAACTTCATTAAGTTAAATTCTTCGAAGCCGTCATAGTTAAAATTCACTAGTTTTGATTCAAACTAACTTAATGATGCTCAATTAAATTTGATTGAAGTTTGATTGACGATTGATTAAAAATTGGACGTTTGAATTTTAAATTGCGATTAAATCAAAGTATGATCGAAGATTTGATTGAAGCATAGATTGCGGACTGGATTGGAATGTGTCCAAAAATTGATTTAAAAAAATTGATTGAAGGTTGATTGGAAGCTTGATTGGAATTTAATCAAGAGTTGATTGGGATTTGATTGGGAACTATATGATCGACAAGTGAGAACCTGTCGATCACTAGGAACCTGCCGATCACTTATTCGTTGATGATATGCTGCAATTTTAAGCAACACCATGTCTCTTATCTCTGGAAGAAAATCTAAATTATCTCAGAGTTTTTTCTCGTTATTATTAAAGTTAAAAGTTTGAACTCTGAGGCTCGGGACTTCAATATTAACCAGGATGATTGCTTCTATTCCAAAGCATAGGTAATATGGAGTTTCTCTTATTGGAGTTCTTACAGTAGTGCGGTAAGCCCAAAGGACATTTGGGAGCTCATCAGCCCACTACCCCCCAGCCTTTCCAAGACGTGTTTTTAATCATATGAGTATAGTCTGATTTGTAACCTCTATTTATCAATTTGCTTGAGGATGAGCTACAACAGTGTGCACTAGTTATATATGGAGGTCTTTACAAAATATTCTAAAGTTTTTTTCAGTGAATTGGGTTCTATTATAGTGTTGATTTTTGCCAAAATGTCAAAACAACAAATAAAATTCTTCCATACGAATTGTTTTGCATTTGCTTCTGTAATTTTTGCGAGGGCTTCGACCTCTACCAATTTGGTGAAGTAGTCCACTACCAATATGATAAACTTTCGCTACCCGGTAGCTATCAGAAAAGGCCCCATTATATCAATCCCCCATTGGGAGAAATGTCATGGGCTCTAAAATGATAAAAGTTCAGTGGCAGGTAAATAAGTGAGATTGGAGTATAATTGACAATTATTATACTTCTGTGTAAATTCCAATGCATCTTATTTCATAGTAGGCCAGTAGAATCCTTATGTTATAATTTTTTTGGCCAACATTCTTCCTCCTAAATGCTCCCCACATATGCCTGAATGAACTTCTCACAGCGCATAGTCAGCCTCTGAAGGTGGAAGGCACTTATGGTATGGTCCACTAAAAGCTTGTTTATATAATTCTCCTCCAATGACAACAAAATTAGCAGCCTGCCTTCTGAGTCGCATTGCGGTTGGATCTTCTGGTAAGACTCCTTCTTGTAAGAAAGATAATATAGGATCCATCCAAGAAGGCTCTTTTGACTCATTAATTGATTGTATAACCTAGGTTCCTTCAATGCTAAAAAAGTGTATTTCTTTTATACATCTTCTTTTAAAGAGATCATCAGAGAATAATGTAGCAAGTTTCAAAAGAGTGTCTGCACGAGTATTTTGCTCCTGAAGTATATGAATGATTTTAAATTTCTCTATACGGGTGAGAAGTGACTTTACCACATCACAATATTGAGCTAATTGTGAATTATAGGCATCAAACTCTCCTCCTATTTGAGAGACTATGAGTTACAAGTCAGTATGGATTATCAAAATTTTCACTTCACAATCTAAAGCTAGCCTCAGCCCAACAATGAGAGCTTTGTACTCAACAACATTATTAGTTGCAAGAAATTTTAGTCGTAATCCATATTCAATAGTAGTATGATGAGGAAAGATTAGCAAAATTTTGGCTCCAACACCAAAACTTTCAGAAGCTCCATCAACATATAACGTCCAATAAGGAGAAGAGGAAGGATGAATTGGTGTTTCATTAGAAATATGAATAGTATATTCGACCACAAAATCTGCCAAAACTTGTGATTTGATATCTGGTCTGGGTAAGAAGTGGACGTCGAACACTCTCAGTTTTATTGACCATTTAATTAACCTTCCTGAAGCTTCAAGCTTTTGAAGAATGCTCCATAATGGAAGATTTGTGTAAACCCCAATTATATGAGATTGAAAATATGGCCTTAATTTTCTGGCAGAAAATATTAATGCCAAATTTGTCTTGTTTGCCAATGGGTAGCGTCACTCAGTCTTAAAAAGGATTTTATTGACATAGTATACTAGTCGTTGAATAGTATTTTTTTCTCAAACTAGCACTGAACTTATGGCATATAAAGAGATAGCCATATATAACTATAATCTTTTTTTTTAGAATGGTTTTGACATATGAGGGGTGCAAAGCCAAATAAGTTCGAAATTGTTTGAAAGCTGCTTGACATTCGTATGTCCATTGAAATCCCTTATTTTGGGAATTTCTTAGTATTTTAAAGAAAGGAAAATATTTATCTTTTGAATGGGTCAGGAAGTAAGATAAGGTAGATATTCTTCTCCATTTAGACGTTGAACTTCTTTTATATTCCTCAGGGGTACCATATCTCTTAAAGCCTTAATTTTTTTCAGGGTTACCTTCTATACCTCTATGAGTAACAATGAATACCAATAATTTTTTAGATGTGACTCCAAAAGTATATTTAGCAGGGTTGAGTTGTATGTTGTAATATCGAAGGAGGCTAAAGCATTGCTCCAGTTCAAAAATATATTGTGTTCTTTCAAGACTTTTAATCAACATATCATCTATATATACCTCCATTAAATAGCCTATAAGGTCCTTAAAAATATTATTTATGAGGCGTTGATAAGTTGCCCTAGCATTCTTGAGTCCAAAAGGCATGCCCCTATAATAATATAGCCCCTTATCAGTTTGAAAAGTAGTTGCTTCCTCATATGCAGGATCCATTCTTATCTGATTATATCCAGATTATGTATCTATGAAACTTAACATTTGATGTCCAAATGTTCCATCAACTAATTGATCAATACGAGGGAGTAAAAATTATCTTTTGGGCAAGCCTTATTGAGATATGTGTAATCCACGCACATCCTCCACCTAGATTCCCATTGTGGGTCTCCGAAAGGATTCTACTTGTGGGGAACAGAATGTGAAGGGTACAACCACACTATCCCGTAGGACAAAATGATCGTAGACCTTCGCATTCTACACAAATAGACCGATGGGAGGGCAGATGAGATTACACATATGATTGGCCATGGAAGATAGAGGCTTTCGCCCAAATACTTCGATGGATAATAATATGCATAACCCAAAAGTCACGAGATTTCCCCCACTCGATACATCAGCTCGGATGGGGTTTATTTTGATGTGGGGATCGGTCTCCCACGGGCGCAAGCCCCCGTGGTTAATCACATCTTAGACCTTAGCCTAAGAAAACTCTCGATTAAGGATACTACATTATTCTCTCAAATGGATTTGGCACATAGGCAAACTTCTAAGATCTTCCTAATCAAGGGGAAAAGATAGGCTCAACTCGGTTACTTCAACATACACGGATCACATAAGCACTCGGCCGGTCAAACTGAAGGAAACTGGAGAAAAAGAAATCACTTCATACCGCATGCGTGAGAGAAAGATAGAAGCGGCGCCATCCATGTGACGCGGATAGGTAGGGTTTATAGCCCCAGAAGGAGTAGGAGCTTACCCACCGATGAGGCATACTACGAGTCACCCAATGTAGTAGCCTTGAATCCTAAATCTAAGGTGGGTTTAGTGTTCCATACAACACTAAAGGCCCGTGTCCTAACTAATGTATCCTGGGCTTATATCCTGCCTGAAAAAGGAAAGCCAGCTAAACCACCTAATCGTATAAAATCCATGCTGTCCGGTCTTTATGAAAGATGGGTGGATGGTTGAGTTTTTGGAAGTTGAGGTCGACATCTAGAGAGATTTCCTAAGTGACCCCAAATTTATGTATGGTACTATGCTCCTAAGACTAATGCAATTAAATCTTAATTTTAATTAGTTACTAATGCAATGCGTGCTGATTAAATACCCAAATCAGAGATGTATGAAATTTTAAAAAAAAGGCTTATAAAAAATAAATTTTTAGAAAGACTAGGCTTCCCCAAGTTCAGAACCTCATCCTCATAGGTCGGATTATCTGAACTCTACCCTCAGGCGGGGAAGTGTCTAAACAAGGAAAGAAGATGCATTGATATGCATGCGACCCCGGACGACTCCGGCTATTCCCTAAATCGTTATCTTTCTATGTTATTTAATTCCTAAAATTTTAGTTTTAATTACGAGTAGAAGAATTTTGTCCCTAAAGAGCCTAGCGAATCAGGCACATGCACATGCAAGAAAGAAAACCTATGAAAAACATGCCATTTCTACTGCGCAAACAAGTAAGTAAATCATCACATCAGAAATCACAAAAGAGAGTGTCCAAAGTCCATGGCAAGTGCCATACAATATACATCCCAGAGTACAGAAAAGTATTGGTGGCCAGGCTCCACCGACAACAACCTGGATTCTAATCCTATAGAACGACGCAAGTTTTAAAATGAGGCATTTTTAGTCTTCATCTTCATCTTCTGGTCCTTCTGTGGATCGCCTTCTCTTAGTCTCCTCGTAGTACACCGCCAGTAGGATATCCAAATGAAAAGAAATTCCCTGTGAGGGGACTTTCTTTTCCCTTTGGATCCCTAATCTTTCATAAAATGCCCCATTTTACAAACTTTCACAACTCGATACAATGAATACATTACATCAGAATTATAAAAGAAAAATCTAGACTCTCCTGCAGGGTTATCCTAAACAATCAAAATCAATCATCCCACGCAGTTATATATGAAAATAAAAAGGAAATACTCAAACCAGCCACACTTGGCCATGCTCTTATTTATTTGGGGGCTAAGTAGCTAAAGCACCTGTAGCAGTTATTTATGATTTATTTATTTTTAGCCCCCTTTTAGCGCTGTGTGAGCATGGCCACCTGCAGAAAACGTCGTCAGTATCAAAATCGTCCCTAACCTATGGGTAATCTATCGCCCATCACATCACAGAGACAATGCAGTAAATAAAGCCACCATCACAGAAATCAACACGGAAATCTAACACAAGAAACTAAAGCAACCAGCACACGTGTCACATGCAAATCGCCACATCACAGAAACAGAAATGAAAAAAAACACCGGCCTAACCTAAAGCTAGGAGTCGTGTCCTACTAAACAAATCTAGGTGTGTGTAGGCTGTGTGGTTTTAGGTGTGTCCTATGTAGGATAGCTTAGTTGAAGTTGTTTGTAATTTGATTTGTTGGAGGTAAAGGGGATTTTTGGTTTAAGTGTAAATATTAGCAAGTTAAGATTGATTTTAGGAATTTTACTTTAGTGTTTGGTTGATTACTACCTTTGTTGCTCACCGAGGCCGTGAGGTTTATTCCACCCTCCTTGGGGCTAACTTAATAGCCTCGTAGGCCTGGGTTACCCAGTAGTAACCAATGTTGTTGAGTTAATTTAGTTTGTTGGAAGTTAAAAGAGAGGTAGATTAAGTGATTTATCATTAATTAAGGGGTTCGTTGGTTGATTTTAAGAAATTAAATTAGTGATATGATTAAAACTTAGGTGAGTTATTAAGGCTCTAAAGTTCAAGTTGTACTTAAGTTTTAATAAATCTCCTATGGGTATGTTGATTAAGCAATGGTTCATTAGTGTTCAAGGTTAGGGGTGTTTTAGGCCAAGTATGAGATTAACTACAAGAGGGTTTGATTAAGGCTTGAGTTTTAGGAAAGTTTAGTTTTAGGTTTGTTCTCCAATTTTATAATTTTTTAGGTTCAAATTTGATTTTAGTGGATTTTATCTAGTTAGCACTTGGTTAGGGGGATGATTAATGGCTTAATTAGTCTGAGCTCACTCTTATGGTTCAAGTTTTCCCTCTTAGTGATTGTATGTGTTGATTATGATTTGATTAGGAGTTGGATATCTTTTATACATTTGGTTTGATCTCTTAACAATTTATTAGAGGTTTGATTATGGGTTGGTTGTTATTAATGATTAATTAGTCTTAGATGTCACTACACTAATCCTATGGTAGTATGTCACTATGTTTTTCTATGTTTTATGGTTTCTATCCTAAAAGGAGCATGCATCCTAGGTCTAGGTTGTCTAAGACTCATCCTTAGGTTTTTGTCCTTAGATGTCACTAGCATTGTGGGAGATGAAATGAAATTTATTTCTAACCCCTTTGACATTCGCATGTGTATAAAATGGGTTTACGGATCTAAAAGAAACAAAAGATCCTAATAATATTGAAGTTACTACAAGGCCCTAAGGGTGGGAGGCGCGCACACTGATGGCTCCTAAAGGCTATCTAAGTTTTTAAGAAACTTACAGCACCGGGGGCTATGACCCGGTGGTATCGCCCGTAGCACCCCCACCGGAATGAATGGGGGCGACTGATTTATTTATGAAGGCTCCTTCGTCACTGCAACTCCGAAGAATCCCTTTGCTCTCCCAGATGCACCTCGCAAAACACAAACAAGCAAAAGAAGGGAGTATTAGAGCACAGTAATATTAATTATCTAAATGATAAAGCATTATTAAAACATTAACGTACCTTGTCCTTATCGGGCTTGTATACCGGTCGAGCCACTTTGCACCTTTAAGCTTTCACATTTTGCAAACATTTGATTTTAAAGCACAAGTAGGCAAGTAGCAGAAGAACGAGGAAGCAAACAAAAAGACAATGCCGAAAAGAAAAGAATGAAAAGCCGATATAATAAAATAAATGTTAGCATCTTACTATTGAGCATACTTACTCAAGACCAAGCACGCCTCTAAAACACCATTCCCCTTATTCAACGTAACATGAGTAAGAGAAAAGAGGTTTGGATGCTATTTATTCTTCCCACGATTCGAATAAGTGTTTAGAATATTCAACACCATTACCCACATCATTTCTATACAAAATTCAAAGTGACGGAAAAGAAATAAGTTTCAAAATTAAAACTCAAACAAGCTCTTCTACCTCACATTTATCTAAACCCATCTCTAGAATCAAATACAAATGAAAGAAAGAAAGCTCCATCCATCAAACTCAAAGGAACTTTCAACACCAAATCCCTCTCAAATGTCAAGCCATTTACAACATTCTCAAACCCCAAACAAAAAAAAGAGTTTGCAAAATCTCAAAGCAAAGTGACACACAAAACTTTTCAGTGTAAAATCTACTACAACCCTTTCTAAACACAAGAATGAATTCTTTCACCGTGGGATAAATACATAGAAAATTTTCCGACAATCAAATTTTGAAAAGCCTTCCGTTATCGAGCATCAATAAAACAACAACATAAAGTTCTTCAACACAAACAATTTGCAAAGCTCTTTGTGAAACTTTCAACAATAAACGAGCTTATGAGACTTTCCAACATAGTACAAGCCATGAAACTTCCCAATGTAAAGAGAATTGTGACACTACAATATAACATTGAACAAATTCTAGAAAAGACTCAAATTTGGAGTATAGAACACAGTAATCTCTCCAACAACTCCCAACAAACCCAATCTTCCAACATGCTCCATTTTACCAAAAACCAATAAAAGACATTTCAAGTAACCATTCTCTTTTATTCATACACAGAGATAGTATAACATAAAGCATAACTTTCTCTAACCAAAACATGCTTTAATCAAAGCAAAGTGCACATCAAATGCTTCGTTATGATAATATAAAGTAAGTAAAATTATTCAACACTACAATGCGATATTGATTCGACACATACGCCACAAGATTGCCTTCCAACAAACTTCCCTCTCAAAACTCAAACAAGTAAAGAGATATCAAGGTTCAAGGAAACATAAAAAAAACGTCTCATCATCCACCACGATGTAATCATACGAATTTTTGAGAAGAATAAAAAAAAAACAAAACTATACTCCAAACCCAACAACAAGTGAACAACTCGTTTAGTGTTGAATATCAACCAAGTAGAGTTAAATGAAAGAAGTTTTTTTTTTTTTTTTTTTTTTTTTTGATGTCATTTGCTCTCCAAAGTTCAAGAAATATTTCAATATAATTATTAAAAATGCTTTTCACATAAAATCCCAATAAGCAAAGAAGAATCTAGACACGCCCATGTTCCAACCTAACCTTATCATCCAAGTGAAATTACAAGAGGGATAATTCAATGAGTTTCACTCTTTCCAAAGTTTGAGCTTTAATTCAAATCCGTAACCATGCCTTTTCAAACCAAGTAGTAAGCACATAAGTCCTTTAACGTCGAAAAACCCAATTAGAATGTAGCCATGGGAAAGGACATTTGATATTAACTTGCCTTCCAAGATTCAAGAGAGTGTTCCAACAACATCACACAAACTTTTCGTCGAAGTTCAAGTAAAACACTCCAATCATCACAATACAACATTGAATAGATTCAAAAGAAAACTCACATTTGGAATATAAGTCATAATAGATTCTCCAACATTCACAAAAGTACCTTATGAGAAGAAAATTAGTGCCCCAAATCACTTTACGTGTTTTCACCCAAGCCCTTGTAACGTAGCCAAACATATTTTGGAATAAAAATCATAACAATTATGCTTTTTCATGTCAAACCACATAGATGACCGGCCCACTAGAAGTTTGAGATACAACACTTAGCAAAGAATAGTCACTAACAAGAGATTTTTTTTTTTTTTTTTTTTTACCTTCATACTATATGCCACCAAAATTCTAAAAGAGGCTTTTGACTTAGACTTGTAAACATGCCTTTGTGCCAATATCACATTGCAAATCACTTTCTTTTCTTTCAAAGAGCTCATCATAATAAGATAACTAGTGGAATATATATAAAAAAATGTCTTTGAAAAGTTATAAATGAAGTCTTTGAATACAAGCCAATAGATACTCAATTCTCTGTCAAACTACAAAGATGAAATCAAACACAATACAAGAATGAAAACCAACACTCATAAGGAGGAAGACTTGATGCCAATTTGTTTTCCGATATTCAAGAGAATGCTTCGACAAAGGACATTTTGCAAGCTTCACATTGTATGCTATCAAAAGTATTCAAAAGAAAGTTGTATTTTTATCCAATGTTAAAACACGGAAGATTGTAGAATCTCTCCAATCGCCAAGTGAAACTAGGCATTTATACATTAAGTATACAATTTTTGTGACATAAAACAAGTGTAGTACTCAAAGAGGGTGATATATGCCAACCTCCACAAGAAACTTTCCCATAAAATTTGCATTCGTTTCCCACACAAATAGTGAGAAAAGGTTCTATAAAAGTTGTAGGAATCTTCTTAAAGAATCAACGAAAGATCCACCAAAATACCATAGGGATTCTTGTATAGAACTAGTGAGAAAGGTCACAAAATCTACATATCTCTTGGAGAATAAAACCCCACATAAAGCTCGCACATCCACACCGCATGGATCTAAAGAAGATACGTACGATAACGACAACTCCCAAATGACTCACCATCCAACAACTAAATGAATAAAACACTAAGTATCACATGTGAAAAGAGTTTCAACAAATCCCAAGTCAAAGAGCTGTTTAGAAATAAAATATAAACCACCGGCAAGATTAGACCCAAGTTAATCATGCGAATATAGTTTGCAAAGAGGCTTCCACTTGCTCAAAACTTGTGTCTTTTCTTAACAAACATTTCCACAAACACCTTACATGCATATTTTAGTAAAGAATGAACATGACCTCTTATGATTTTTTTTAATTTACACCTAGATTTCTAAATCATATAACATAAATCATAAATGAACGCAAGATTTACATGCCAAATGCTAATCATCATTTTTCTTTTAATCAACATAAGTCAACCAAAAGCTTTATCCATATCTCATGAAACCACTCACTCCATCATTTGCCATCACAATCTTTAAAGAAAACAAGCAATATTGGTTAATCTTTTCAGATAAGTAGGGAGAGAAGAAGACATAGAGAAAGAGAAAGGAAAAGAAAGATTAGAAGGAGAAGGATTAGAAGAGAAGAAGAAATAGAGAGGGAGGAAGGAGAATGTGGAGGGAGAAGGAGAAGAGAAGAAACAAAATTAGTGAATGAGAAAAGAAGAGGAGGGGGAGGGGAAGGGGGAAAGAAAGAAGAAGAAGAAGAAGAAGAAGAAGAAGAAGGAGAAGAGAATCACCTGCCTTGAGGGAGAAAAGAAGTCCACGGCAGCGGGAGGCGACGGCGTCGGGCTCGTCGCGAATAGGGGAAGATCAGAGAGGGAGAGGGGGTCTCGAAGTCTGGAGTTCGGTCTTGGTTGGGGCTCGCGAATAGCAGCCGCTAGAGAGGGAGGAGTTCCGCCCCTTAAGTCTTCAAACAGAGCAATCGAGAGAGATGAGAGAGAGAGCTCCGAGAGCCAGGGGATTCCAAAATGAGTCTATCTCTTTTCGAATGGGGGAGAACCGAATGGATATCCCGCTCCCCATTGTCTGTTACGCATGCGAGATTGAAGTGATGTCGCGATGTTGTCCTCTGCCGCGATAAGATCTCCTGCGGGAGATCTCTGCCGAAGCCGCCGAAGTCAAAGAAACGGGGTGGGGAAAACATTTTTTAAAAAAAAACAATCATAACAAAAAAAAAAATGATCGCAGCCGTTGAATTCGAACAGATGAAAGGCATTTGATTTGAGTCCGAATCGGGTTCGATTCGACTCGATTCAAGTCGATTTGAGCTCAATTCAATTTAATTAAATTTTCTTGACAAAATTAGGCCCAAATCGACGCTAATTCTAGTCAAATAAAACTCAACGAGGCTCCCTCGAGTTAATCAAATTTGATTAGACATAGTCGGGTTCGATCTGATTCAATTCAGATTCAATTTGAGTTCAATCGAGCATAATCGAGTCAATTTTAATAAAAAATTGAACTCAAATCAATGCAATTGAACACGAATCGAAATTGATTCGAGTCAAATTAGGCTCGACGAAGCTCCACCAAGTCGATCGAGCATGCTCGGGAGAAAATGAACCAAAACCGAGGTCAACACCCATCTGGCAATCATGGACGTCGTAATTATTCAAGGGAAGGGCCTTATTCCTTGGAAACTTGAATTCATAGGATGGAGGAGCAACAAGCAAGAATCCATGAAATATTGGAGGAGGCAGGCTAACAGAGGATGTCGTCTCAAAATGATGAAGCTCATCCCCCTCAACCCCAACAATATAATATGGGTGAGCAATTCAAAAATATTCATCATCAAGCTAATGCTTCTCCTCCATAATATAATCTAGAAATACGATACAAAGAAATAACTTTTAATGACATATATAATAAGATATTTTTATTTAAATGTCTTAAAAAATATGTATTATGGCATATTTTAATTTGGCGCTAAACGAGGGATTTGGTGCAAAGACGTGCAATAAGTTTTCTTTCCTGCGTGCCTTCTCTTTAATTTGGTGCTAACATAGGGATTTGCCGCCTCCTTCATAAAATCTCTCTGCCCAACGTGCCTTCTCTTCATCGACCAATCCTTCTCTCCCGATCGATGCCGCTATATCGGCAAGCAGGACTGCCGCATCAGGTTCTTCTCATTGCTTTCAATCGTTGGCCTTAATCCTTCTTCGAATGCCGAATTCCCACTATCTAGGGTTAAATAAAATTTTCTTCTTTCTTCTTTTCATTGTTTAGGGTTCTTGAGGATCTCGTAATTTTTGAACGATTGACCCTATACTATCCAAACCTTATACATTGCTGAAAGGTAAATCTTCCACTGATCTTGAGGTTCATCATGATGTTGTCAGATTTTAATTCATTTCATTTTCTTGTTTAATACATCGCATCCTTTGTTTCTTGTTAGATTCATTGCTTTTTTTCTTGATGTTTTGATATTGCCAAGTCTATACATTTAAAATTCATTCACAACAAAGTATGAATTTCTTCCTTGCAATTAAAATTTGGTAGGTCAAACCCCACCCGGGGGCGCTGCTCCCTTCAACCCCCAGCCATATAATAGTTTAAAAGAAAATTTTTAAGAATTTGAACTTGACTAAAACTTGATATTTAAATAGAATGTCTTCATTTCGTGCTAATACACATAATGCAAGAAAAAACTAGCTTATATCCCTTCTTAAATTGTCAGGAAAAACTCACTTGCAACCATTTTAATGCAAGCCATGAATGTGAAGACATTTCTTTGTTGAAGTTATCAACGTGAGAGTAATGGAAACTCGAAATATAAAAGAAGAACTAACACTATTAGAACTCTTTTACCTTTAAGAAATTGTTAGTGAATTACCTATAAGAACTATTCATAAACAATTTATCACCTAAGATAATAATTGAATAAGCTTAAGATGTTGTTGTGTTTGGGAAGAACACTTGATTAGACCGTACAGTACTTTAACAATAATTGGTCAGGTAATGAGAACTTATATTGTATGGCCTCAAGCTTTAGTAAGTATTTTTTAATTTTAAATTTTTTTATTAAATAATCAAATTACTTATATTTGTGTAATTAATTTAATTTAGGTTGTTCATGAAGAAGATTGATATACAACAAGAATTATTTCTGAAGAGTCTACTTGGATTTGAACAATCTTACATATACTATAAAATTTTTTTATTTGTTGATAGAATTTGGTTATATGGTTACTCTTTCTTCATTAGATTTCTTCTTTTAAATATTCTTATATAGTATTACAACATGAAACAAGAACCCTTATTAGAAGAGGTTGGCAAAAATTTAATTCAGGTTGTTTGTAATGGTTATTTTTTATGTTATTTGCTTTCTACTGCATGAAGATTCAGGCTTTATGCTAATATTCTTTGATGTTCCCTCATTTGCTCGTTCAATATTTTTTGAAATATTGTTTATGCTATTTCTCAACCGAGAAGGTCTAATTCCTAGTCACAAATGTGATTGGAGATGTCAAAATGAGCACTTGTTTGGAAATATATATCACTGCAATCTATAACTATATTTGTGATATGAAATTGTAACCAGATGATTTTATATGATAACCATAGCTCCCTTTGTAGAGTTAGTGTGTAGGTTTTTCCTCTTTCACCAATTGAGGAGCAAGCAGTGAGAGGAATTCGGATGAAGCTCAAAGTGGAGAACTATGATGGTTGTGCCTTTAAACTATATTGAGTTTCTACAAGGAGGACTCGTTATAACTTACAACATAGATTTATAAAGTTCATCTTGAGGATGTATGCTTTTTTGCATTAGTCTAGCAAGAAAATCTAAAATTAGTGATCATCTCCATGAAAGCATGAATGCATATGGAGGTGAAAATTTTGACATATACTTGAATACTCCTGTTTGTTACTGGTATTTTATTCTATTTCGTTATTCATGTATGATTAATGGATACCTTTTATTGAATTTCTGGCCTTTCTTTAATAGGGAATACATCCATCAATTAGAGGTGAGGTTTGGGAGTTTTTACTTATATGTTTCAATCCAAAGAGTACGTTTGAGGAGAGAGAACAGTTGAGACAACAACGAAGGTAGCTCTTCTATAATTGCAAACTCATAGTACTTATATGAAAAAAATGATCTGACTTCTTTCTAATATTTTTGTTTGTTAACCCAATTGAAATAGTGTTATAAAAAAGTTTAGATCATTGCAAAAACATTTTTATTTAAAAGGAATTATAGTTTAATATACTTTATAGAAATTCCCATTTCCACAGGAGTCATGCTTATGAATACTATGCCTTGTCATGCAGAGTAATATTTGCTCAATGGAAGGAAGAATGTCAGCAGATGGATACTCATGTTGGTAGTTGTACCATTATCACAAACCCAATAATCACTGATGACTGAGAACCAATCAAAGATCCTCTTGTCCTGATGCAAGCTGTGCCATCTGCTAACCTTCTTGACAATTTTGGAGCCAATGAAGCAAGCGATGATGAAACCCAAATACATATAACAGACAAAAAAATTATTCAGTGGAAACTAACTTTACATCAAATTGGTAGGTATTCTTTTTCAGCTCCAATTTCTGTTTTTGAATTTGGTTATTTCGTTCATTAGACAATCTGTAACTTATTACCATAGCAGGCTCCTTTTTTTCACCATTGAAATATCCTTCTTAAATCAGAAAGTGCTTGGCATCCTTTTTTGAACGAGTAAGCTCCATCTTGTATATTCATTTCTTCCTCAGACATGATTGAGTTATCAATTCTTAAAATGAAATTCAGTTCATATGCATATTGCATCTGAAAAGAATGTAAATTATACAGCATTTATGTAGCTTATAGCTGGGCCTTATCACACATATCAGTATATCATCAACTAAGTTTCTATCTTTGATATATTTTGGTTGAGACAATCATGAACTAAGACGAGTTTTATAGTGCCTGATAGTATCTAAGAAATTTGACTACTGGTGTTACCACACTCGTCTAGCATACTTTAATATTATTTGTTCATCATTTTTTATTCATTTAACATGCAACTGAACCTGAATTTCTTATCTGCTGTGCTGGGTTGTAGATCTGAATTTTACCTATGTGTTTTTTTTATTCTTTGATGCACTATGTTCTCTTTTCCTTTGCAAAGCAGTACATTTCTTGTCAATTTGAGCCATATGACCTTAAAGTTTCTGATTCCCAACCAAAGACCTGCCGAGTATAAAAGATCCAGGTTGCCTTGAACCAGGAGGACTGTCCACCTTGCATATGGAGGTTTTTTATCCGGAAGTGCTGTCAGGGAAAGATCAGTTAATTGCCATTCGTCTGCTCTTTATTTTCTTCAATTATCGCATATGGAGGTGTTTTATCCAGAGGTGCTGTCAAGGAAACGTCGGTTAATTGGATGTGTCGCTACTCGTCATAATTAAATTATTATTTTGGAGGCTTATCTTTCATTTTATGAAAGATGTTTGTTTCATTTATTTTGATTCCACATATACTATTTTCCTTTGGTTCTTTAATTTTATTATTTGATCACATTAATTTTTTCATAAATAAAGCTTGTTTGTGAGAAAATGTTAATGAATAAAGGATCAATACAATTATTTGCAAGCAAGTTGTCTCCTAAGGGAAAGCCCATTGGGGAAGAAAATAAATAAATCTCAATTGTAGTCTTAGTATTCATCTTTCTGTGGGGTTTATTTATTATGTACATATCGTCTCATCTGACATCTCTTTAATGTATCTAGTTTTTTTCTCTTATTTCTCATCAGCTGTATATATTATCATTTTGGCTATTTTCAATGATGCACATTTTAGATATATTCCTTTTTAGTATTGTAAGGCTCTCTATTATGTTTCCCGTCAAAATTGTATGATTTTTTGTTGTGTTAGTCACTCAATCATGTAAAATTTTTATATTTAGCACTTGATTTCGGCAATATATTCAAGAATTCTTTACTATTGGTTCTTATTTATCTGCCCCATCAGTTCTTGATGATTCTCTTTCCATGTGTGCATGTGTTGCCAATATGTTGACGTTATTTGCAAATTAGATTTTATTTTTACATTCCCTTAAATATCAAATGAGATGGAATTTATCTTTAAATGATTTAAATTATGGAGAGTGGGACCCATATTGTATCTTTTCATTTCTATAAATTAGTAAAGCATTCAGTTCATTTTTATTCCAATTTAATTCGTCAAGTGGGTTCTTACGGTTTGCAATTATTTTTAGTATTGGTAGGGAAATTCTATGCTCACAAATGGGCTTTTCAGAGTTTGTTATAAGTTCCCTATAAATTTAGTTTTAGTCCATTCTTTTCTTTTTGTTTTTGGAAATTCTATTTTTTTATCATTTAATTTCCTATTTGTTTGCTCAAGACTGAATTTCAACCACCCGATATCTTTCCCATTGGGGGGAGGGGGTAGTCAAGGGTGCTAAGCCAGCCCATCACGTTAGGAAGGACATGCATGATCGATGTCGTGCAATAATGCTATCACGGTCTTTTACCTCCTCGTGCTAAGAAATGTACATATAAATTAACATTAATATTATTTAAATATTTTTATTTACATGTCAACATTTTACTTAAAAAATTACTAACAAATTTATATATTTGAGTGTCATAATCAATATTTGATCTAAATTTATCCCTAGATAACATAATTTTATTTTAAAATAAAATAAAATAAAATAATGAAATTAGTTATTCATTATAAAATATATTTTTTTCACTTTTTTCAAATTGAGATTTATGGCATGAATTTTAATGATATGATGCATCATCATTCCATAGTTCTATAGATCCCATTTAGTTTCATAAACTAAGGCACGAAACTTTTCCATTAAAATAGATGAAGTGGTTTCAAGTTGGTGTTGTTGGACTTTGGAAACCCAACAACAAACAAATTGGGCCAGCCTCTAACAGGCACGGCCCAATTTTGTTTCAAGAATGAAAAACTGCCTTTGGTTGACTTGGCCCGTCATCGAATTTTTTTTTTTTTTATTCTGTAAAATTTTGACATTTCTTACAAACCATTTTGTATCTAATAGCTCTTACAAATAGAAGAATTAATTTTAGTTATAGAAATTATATTTTAATTAAAAAAAATTAGCTATAGAATATCTCTTACATCACTTGATGATTCCTATGGCTTAATAAATGTTTCATTGTTTCTATGAAAAAATTTAAAAATAGTGAGATAATAAATATATCATGATGTACTTTTTCGATGAACAGATTTTACTTGACTTGCCTAACAACATAGGTAATATGGGTATCATTCTAGGTAGGCATCAATGAAGTTTATTTTGCAAAAAAATAATATTCGGGCAATTTTATACAACATCAAATCCATAGACCGTCGTCTTTGATCATGGTCCCTCATGTCGCACACGAGCGATTCTCCTTGGGTAAATTAAACTAAATGCACCTATGCAATCCGTTCAGAAACAGATGACACTTGCATTGTTTGGCACAACATTGAGGCATATTAGACTTATTTTGTGCGACGTCAATTTAGTATATTGTTGCTTTCATAGTGTTTGCTCAAATCAATTATGGAGCACACATGAAAAATAACATGGCGGTGTATGAATATCTAGCCTATAAGATAATTGGTCATAGAGGAAGGTCATGCCATCATAATCATGCAAGGTCAATGAATGCTTTGACAAGAAAAAAGATGGGTGGAAGAAGAAGATGGAGATATTGTACTTTCTTTTGAAGGGTGACACCAACTTGTCATGTTGGAAATCAAAACTGATACTCTTAATGTTGAGAAGGAAAGATGGAGGAATTTGAATGGTTTTCAATAATGAAAAAAAAAGACTAAACTATGTTAGAACATATGATAAAGTTTAAGAGAAGAGTCTTGTTTATTGGTATCATTGAAAAACATCTTAGTTCTAATGAACTGCATGATTGGGCTTCATCATAATATATGAAAAGAATTTTTTTTCTCTTCCTTGTTAAAGATCTCAGTCATATGAGCATTTTTGTCACGTCCATTCAAAGCAAGAATAAAACATACATCAATAAATTCTTAATGATCAAAAGGGAGGGGAATCAAAGGCTGTCGAGCTGAAAGTGGCATTGAAAAGAATCAATTAAAGTTAATTCTAAAAGTTCTTATTCTCCAAATAACCTTTACTACAATTATTGCCAAATTTTGTGAGTTGATGATGTGATAGAATCTTCATCTATAATTCTTTCCAACGAAGTTTAAGAAGGATGCTAATAGGAAAAGTGAAGCCAATATAATAGACAAGGAGCAAACATTAGAGTTAGTGAATCAACCAAATTCAATTCTTTCATTTAATGTTATCTTTGAAGGGGAAAGAGTTTTGTTCAGCACTTGATCCTAATGAACATGAAGAGCTATTTACCTAATGCAATTAAATCTTGCATGAAGTGTTCAATGCCATCTTTGTCTCAAATAGTTATAGTAACTTTATGTCAATGAGCCTAGTCAACATATTGGGTCTAGAAACAACTCCTTACCCATATTATTATCCTATCAAATAAATTCAAAAGGACTCGAGGAACAAATTGATTAATAGTGCCACACTCTTTTATTCATTACTCTATAGTACAATGATGAGGTGATGTGTAAATTAGTATTGCTCAACATTTGCCCATTCATTTTTGGAATTTCATATTTATGGGGCTAATATAATATCGACTATCAAAGGACGCAATAATATGATCTTCCAAAGATGGTGCTAGATATACTATTAGCAAGAGTAAGGGATGTCAACTCTTAGATATGATAATGGCTGGGTAGGCAAAGAGATGATAAATTTGTACCTATGGTTCATTTTGTTATTAGCCAGACAAATAGAAGATTGATAATAATGCGCTACCAGATCCCCCTAAGATGAATCCATAAATATTTGAGAGGAGGAAGGAAAAAACACTGACCTTGGTTCTTGGGTTTTGGAAGTAGAGACTACTATCTGGTAAAATAGTACTAAGAGATTTTTTTTTCAAAAGCTAAGAAGTCTACCTTCTCATAAGCCATCGAGCATGAGGACAATCTCCTCATATATTATACTTTTCCTAACATTAGAATGTACCATAACTTTATGGATTAGAATGAAAATAGAAAAAAAAAAAAAAGTGGTTAAGTTGTTTGACCAAAGTTTAATTAAGCTAAATAGCTCATCCCATGGATCATCAATTTTTATGGCAACACCGATGATAATCTTAGGGTTTTAATTTTTTAAGGGCTTGAAAAATTATTTTAAGATGGATTGAAGATGTATGACCAAGCAAATCAAGTTCTATTAACAATCATATTTGAAACACAACTATTCAATAGGGAATAAGTGGATATTTTTTTAAAATGATCTATCATGAAGCAGATCCACATCAAATGAAATTTCATTTAGAGGGTAGAAGAAAATCATTTATTTACAAATTTCTGAGAAAGAAATTGATTAAAAAACCATACAATGCATGACAAAAAATAATTAAATTCATAGATCTTAAAAGAAATTTAGAAGTATTATTAATAAAGAAGTGTAAGATTAAGTGCAAAGAGACATATTATCTTGTACATCATCAATAATAGAGTCAAACTATAATGGACATAAAAGACATTATGTTTAACATAACGAATAAGTCTCTTGATATAATTGATATAGATATGTATTATCATGGCTCTAATATACCATATTTAGCAGAAACATGAAAGAAGATCAATAAAATCCACTAGAAGAATGATGATCAAATCTCTTATATCATTTTTCATTCTTTATCTTAAAATTAAATTAGGAATAAGTTGGTAACATGTAATAGAAGATATTGAATCTACTATCCCAACAAGTTGAATACTTTTCTCTGAGTCTACCCACAAAGTTATATCTAGATGTAGGAACATGATAAAACTTATATAATGTCAATTGGGTAACATAAGTGATATCATCAACCAATTATTTTTGGGTTATAGGACCTTGATTCTAGGATTATATCATGACATCTAAGGCTAGCTCAAACACATTGGAGATAAAGTCACCAGTAACTATTGGTGTAGTCTCTCTCCATGCCTCTAATATTAGAATATATTCTTGAAGAGTGTATGTTGGCTAAAATCAAACTTCTTGTGGCCATTGTCCTTTAAAAGTATATAAGGAATTACAAGATACAGAACATTATACCATATGATATGCTCATATTTTCAAAACTACATGTTTTAGAGTATAATTTTTAGACACTTGTTATAAATACTTGTTGACTTCATTTTCTAATGAGGTATAATCCCTCTCCCTTGACATCCTTAGTGCTCACGTGCTCTTATTATAGTGTAGACCCAGCCTATAGGAACCATAGGAGGCAACCCAAGGGCTTAACCCAGGTTAAACCTAGATGACCTAAACATTCCTTAGACTACTTCCTAATTTCTTTAGTGATTCTTCAAGGCCATGCCAAGTCTATCCCTAGGGCTAACCCTAGGTTAAAATAAATCTTCTCCATAATTATTAGGTGTGCCACTCAAAGGGGCATTTCAACCTAAACTTGAGCTCAAATCCTTGGATTTTAACCAAACTACCTTAGGTCCAGTAAGGAATTAGTTTGAATCATCCAAGATCCTTAGTCAACATTGGATGACCAAGTTTGACCAAACATTTCCTAAAATACTATTTATACCATAAAGCCTATTTACTTGAAACCCTTGGTCAACCTAGTCACGCTAAACTTTAACACTAAGTCCTAAATGTTATAAACTAAACATAAACCTTTCCTAAGCCTAACCTAAGCCATGGTCAACCCTTGGAACATGGTCAAACCTTAAAACTCTTAAAATGCCTTAAATACTCTAAAATCTCATAGAATGTCTTAGGTTAGAACTAACTCTAACCTATAATATAACATCTTAAACCTTACAAACCATTCCTTAAACTTAATTAGAACCTTTTCAATTCATGGTGATCATGGGTTGACCAAATGAACCATAATTAACCCACAAGACATATATAAATTCTATGATGGAATTAACCTTCATGCATTCAAATTATTAAACCCAAATCATGCCATTAGGAGCATAACATCCAAAACTAGCTCTCCTAGCAATTCAAATGAGCCCAAACTTTTATGAGGTCTTTCTAAGGTTCTTCCGAACCCATATAATTAAATTCATAATATTTAGAGTCAATTTAATTACCTAATTAGCAAACCTTAAAAGAAACCTTTAAGGAACCTAAATGACCTAGGAAATTAAAAAAATACATAATTAAATATAGAAAAATCATAAAATAATATAAACTAAATTGTGTCAAACTTTAAATAAAATTTACAATAAGGGAAAAATAGTTTCACACCCTCACCATCTATAAAAAAATACACTTTGTAAATAATTAAATAATAATATAATTTTTAATAATAAAAACATTAAAAAAAAGTATAGGTCCAAATGCTTTCAAATTTTTAGAGTTATTATTATAGGTCATATATGAGTAATTTTTAAAATTTCATGAAAATTATAGGTCATTTCGTACCACAAGTATCAAATCATAATGCACCTTTGTATATATATTTCTTTCTAATAAGCCCTAAAATACAAAATTCATAATAATTCATAAAAATATAAACCAATTAGCATTACACTCCTAATAAAAATATAAATATTATTCAAAATTAAATTTGAAAGTCCAAAGTCAAACATTGGTCAAACCTAGGTAAAGTGTAAAGGAAATTAGTGTTAATAAAAATACTACAGTATTTAGATCCAAGTGACTTTAAACTTGCATAGATAGGTCTTGTGGTCAATAATGACTCCTAGATTAGGTCAAATAGCCTATAGGGTTCATTTGTTAAAGATAAATGTGAACCTAAATAATGTAAATGTAAAAGACCTCTAAAACTAATTTAAGTTAAATAAATCTTTTCAAATTAAACTTTAAGTCACTTAAACCTATTTTGAAAACAATCATAACATTAATGATGAATTGAAAACATTTAGTAAATAAAATTTAAAATTAAATGTAAAAGACATTTCAATCCATCTAAAAGTCAAGAAATCCAACAAATGCCCAAATAACTTAAAATAGACCCTATTCACTTATTTTTGTCTTTTGGATGAAACCATAGCATTCTCATATGCTTAGAACTTGTTGACCATTATGTTGATTGCACTTAGAGTTCATTGATCAACATGCTGTTTAAAATTAAAATTAAAAATTAAATCATCAAACCCTAAAACCAATAATAAAAGTTGTAATTTATTAAAACTTAAATTCAATTAAAATCTCCCCAAGCCTAAAACAAGTAAAATATCAGAAAAAAATATTAAATCCCTAATATAAATCTTTAAAGCAAGCAGCCTAGCATACACTTTAATTTGTTTGTTAGGACAACTACCTCTAGTCATAGATTGGAAGTAATATGTTTCTTTGAGTGATGTACTTGTTACGCATGTTTACTCTTACTTGAATGATGTTGGTAGATGTGTAATAGTTTGATATTTGATTGTGCCTATGATGATGATGATATGTTGTTTAAGTGATGGACAATTAGAATCACAATGTTAAGATCGTTCTAATTATTTATCACTAATCCAGTCTTATGTAAGTGATCATGCTTATACAGAGCTATCTTAAAGAAAGCCGATTTATTTAAAATTAAACTAACCCAATTTTATACAGGTTTTCATGTTTGCTTAGCCCCCTTTGATAAATAGAAAAAGTATGGCCAGGCTTCACAGGTTGCTCAAAAATAAGCAAGTGCTTTGTAGCACTGTATGATGACTTTATGTTGTTAAATATCATTATTGTGAAATATAAATAGCTTCTCAATAAACCTTGTAGGGTGTATGGAGTATTTTTATTTTTCCAAATGTAAATTTATATTTAAATCTTAAAGTATAAAATAAAATATTCATTCATCTAAATAGTGTAAGCTTCAACACTCACCTGGAAGTAGTTTGCTTTTGTGCTGTTTAATTTGTTTGTTTATTCTTTTTAAGCTTCTAAACTTGAATTTACTTGCTTATGTACATGTAGTTGAATGCTTGTGAGCACTCTGAAGAAAGTTAAGAAGCTATTACAAAAGATTGATGGTATTTATTTTTATAAATGCTCAGCTAATTCTGATGTATTTTTTACTATTTTTTCTTATTTTCTTTCTATTTTTACCATTTATTTGTTAAAAAATTCAGGGGTTTACACTATAGCAATAGATGCAGAGTAGAGGAACATAACTATTACAGGAAACGTTGATCCTTCCACCCTTATTAAAAAACTCAAAAAGTTAGGAAAACATGCTGAGATATGTGCTGCTAAAAAGAACAATAATATTGAATCACATCATCTTCCTAAGATGCCTACTGATGTAGCCAAAAGACAGAAAAACTCCTTCAATAATTCGGAAACAAAAGACTAGAAAATGCAGCTTTTACAAAAGGAGCTGATGAATATGAAGCTTTCGTTCACAAAAGACGAGAAATCCATAAAATTCTCTGCTCCCAATAAGGATTTGACTGAATTTCTTGTAGAGAAATCGATGGAAACTAATGTAAAATATGTTTATCTACTCACAACGAGTGCAAGGGTGTAAAGAAAACAAAGTTTTTTGTTATTAGTCATGTGATGAGTACATGTGATGAAGGCTATTTTTTTGGATTTTTTTGTATGTCGTGTGATGATATTTATTGTAATAGATTAATTATGTATATATATGAAGCTTGAACTATCCATTCTTTTTGGAAGATGGAAAATTTGTATAATTTTAGATTTATGAAATAAATTCTTATTTAAAAAAAACTTATGTAAGCTCTCATATGTGAGAATTTTAGAAATTTTATTGGAGATTAATTATTTGAAAATGAAATGTTATGAGTGAGCATAATTATTTGATAATTGAATATAATTTACATTGGGTAAAGCATGTATTGAGGCACATAATACTGTCATTTTATTAAATGTATTTCATTAAATTGAAGTGTTGGGAAATCATGTGTTAGGGCAACTTAAATGTGCCTTATTATTAAACATGTTCCATCAAATAAATATGTTAGGAAATGTAACATATTAGGACACCTAATAATTGTCGTATTTATTAACAAATTTCATTATATGAAGGTGTTAGAAAAGCTTATTTATTAGGACACCTTCTACGTGTCATTAAGGAGACTATGAAATCAAAAATATATATCATAAAAATTAGTTTTTATGGCACATAAAGATGCCCTTAACCCTATGCCAACGACCACCTAAGTGACACTATTGTTTGATGCCCCAATACATTATGTGCCCTAATAGATACATATTATGGCACTTTAAGTTGCCCTAATAGTCATTATTTTTTGTAGTGATAGATGATGCTACTAGTTCAACAAATCCTTCACCTAGAGCCCATCAGATGGAAGATCTTCAACCGACTCTAGATACTCCTCGCGATGTCATATGAGATAAATTATGACGTCTCATCCAAGAAGAATTCCCAATAAGGGATAGAAATCATTTTAATATCCAATAAAGTTTTCAAGAATCTTCTCCACTCACATACGAAATTCTCATACACCCTATTCCAACAGGGTTCAAGCTACCAACCATTGATATATACGATGGGTCATCTGATCCTTATGAACACGTTGATCATTATCAAACAATCATGCACATACAGCGAGCGTCTGATGGGCTTCTTTGTCAAGTTTTTCCTGCCACCCTCAAGGTTCAAGCTCGCCCCTAGTTCTATACTCTTCCTAGAAATACAATCCATAATTTTGCTCATCTTGCAAGACTCTTTGTCGAACAGTTTATTGCCAATTAAAAAATTATTAAAGATTCATCGCATATCTCTAGAATCCATCAGAATGAGGGAGAATATTTGAAAGGCTATTTTTAAAGATTTTCTCCAGAAGCTCGATAAATCCCAAGAGTGGATCCTGAATTACTACGAGTTATTTTTTTTGAAGGGTTGTGCCCCGGACCATTTTACTCTTCATTAATGTGAGAGACGGTTCATTCTTATGCTACCCTAATTCACAAAGTAGAGTCTCAATTTACTGCCGATGAGGCTATCAATGCTCATCGAAAATAATTTGAACAACCTTCTAATAAGAGAAAGAATGGGCATGAAGCTATAGCTGGAGCCCAAAAATCTCAGAAGAGGAATCAAGATCTCCTCCTCGGCCCCCTCAGCAAATTCGGGATTACAAGACAAAGAAAGAATACACTCTGTTAAATATAACTCGTATTAATATTCTTATGGTTATACAACATTAGCAAAATATTAAATGGCTCAATCCACTGAAGCCCGATTCTAAAAATTAAGATTATTATTGTCACTTTCATCGAAGTCGCGGGCATACAACTGAAGCCTACAGACAATTGAAGGAAGAAATTAAAAGGTTGATTCAATAGGGATATCTCTGTCAATTCACTTAAAACCTACCTGCCTAAAATGAGGCTAATCCTGCTGGGGGCAGAATCAACAGCGGTAAAATCAACAGCAATAGAATCAACAACAACATACAAATAGCCAAATAGCTCGATAAATTGAAACTATTACGAGAGGACCCTTAATATCCTCTCAAGTCTTATTCACTAGCCCAAAGGAACCGACTCTAAAGAAGGCATTATCTGATCACTCCATCGTATTTAGTGCCTCATTTGAAGATGAAATTCCCAACTCTAGTGGGGATTGAAGAAGTGTGAGGAAATCAATAGGAGGCATAGTCTTGCTATCTCAGGCAAGCTCAACCTCACCCATCTATTACTTTAAGCATTGAATATTCTCACCGAAGTTTCTTCCCGACCAATGTCGAAGTTTCCTCCCAACCATTGCTAAAGTTTTCTTCCTGATCACTGCTGGAGTTTCTTCTGAACTGTTGCTGAAGCTCTTCTCAACCACTGCCTTACTTCTGTCAGTTCATCAATCATCGCCAGATTTCTATCTGATTATTCAACCTATTGTAATTCCAGCATCTTCAAGTAAAGGAGCGAATCAAACTTTATAACTAACCCAAACTTAGTGGATTTTTCTCATCTAGGCCAGGCTCCCGTGATTTTTCCCTTTTTGTATTTTTCACGTAAAAATTTTTTTTGGTGTTTTCTCTCTCTCAACTATTTGTTGGTGTGTTAGATATACATACATTGCTAAGATATTATATTTTTCACTATACTGCCACATATATTCTAGTCTGCAACAATTTTGGTGCTAGAGGAAAGGTCATAGTCGGTGAGAGATGGAGGTCAGAAGGGCCGTAGTAGACGATGGTGGTCGAAAAGACCATAGTCAGGAAACGATGGTCGGAAGGACCGTAGTCGGAGGAAGGCTCGTTGTCGGCATGCGACGGTGGTGGCCGGTGGCAAGAGAGCTCCAACGATGGTTGGAAGGAATGTCGGTGGTGGTTGGAAAGAACTCCTGTGGTGGTCAGTGGTAAGAGAGCTCCAATGACGGTTGGGAGGAATGACAGTGGTGGTCGGGAGGAAATCCAGCGGTGGTCGATGGCAAGAGAGCTCCCAAACTCCTCCTTTCCTTTCCCTCTTCTCCCCTCCCTCTCATGAAAAGAGTGGGGGCTATTTATAGTTTTTTGAGAGTGGCATGGCTTATAATTATGTGAAGGATTAAGGTCAAAATGTGAGTGGTTTGAATGGATGGGTGATATTGATCCACTTGATTATGGACCGTTTAATGGTCATTTGAATGCCTTAATTATATTGGAATTTAGTGATCTTGGGCTCTTTGGATTCGTCTCGTCGAGCCGCTCGATTTGACTATAAGCATTTCACATTTGAAAACCATTTGGTAATTCAGATTATGGTTTGAACCATCCAAATGCGCTTTGGGTCTTTGATTTGGACTCCTTTGGGCTCAGATTGAGTTGAATTTGGTGTCGTTGGGTTCATATTTTTGAGACGTTCAGTTCGACTATAAGTTTGCTGAAACCGGAATTTATATGGCCTCCGATTTTATTTTTGAAGCTTCCAACTTGATTTTGCCTCGAGATTCATGCCCGATCAAGATAATTTTTAACTGATATATCAATCCTAATTTTTTTTAATTAAAATATTACCTTGAGATCGGATCACATTTACTGTCATTGGATTAAGATTTGTCTTCTCAATTTTCTCCTTCCTAACTTCAGTTCTTTTTTCTAAAAAAGATTTGACACTTTTATATAAGCGAAGTATTCTTCCTTTATCAGCTCAAGCGTTTTATATATCAAGAGGATCGAACTAGATGTATAAGTGAAGTATTCATTCTTTATAGGCTTCGATCGTTTCTCTTAAAAGAGATTCATCGTTATCCTATATAAGTGGTGAACCCCTTTGCATATTTTAGTACTTATTTGCATAGAGGCTTGATCATATTATCGTGGATAGATAGGGTTTGTCCTTCTCACAGACTTCAATACTTCTTTAGAGCGGGAAATTATGATAAAAACTCAAAATTTATAATCACTATGGTGGGGCTATGGGCTTCCTCTTCAACGAGGGTTGATAGTTCCCATTTAGATACATTTTTCTCCTCTTAAGGAGACAATTGCCATTAAAATTTAGTTTAGCCCATGTAAGAGATGATGGTTCATTCAGTGATACGTCATTGATGTGATGATCCAGTGATGAAGGTGAAGGAAGTTTCTCATAAAATATGAGAAGTTTTCTTGCTTTGCTGATTTCTTCATTTTTAGATGATTATTTTACTTATTTCTACACAAATATTAATATATTTTTTTAGTTGGAAGATCATATGCATGTCTACTTTCACCAAAAAAAAAAATTTTACTATTGAACTGATCTATACCTTTTTATTTTTGAGAAAATTTTGATTTTTGAATATATTGATGTTGAAATTATGACATTTCAATCTTCAACAGATTTCTGGAATCAAACCATTCACCAAAAGATTTTGAAATTTTTTTTTTTAATTATATAGCATCTTCAATTCATTCACTTCCATGAATTTTTAGATTAAAAATATTATCTTTTGATAGGGTAAAAAAATTTTTAATAATAGTAGCTTTCTTGAATGTATCATTTTGTTTCCCATTGAATATAAGAATTTACTATAGCTTGTGCGCTTGTTTAAAACAAGTTCAATTTTTTTACAGATGCTTCCAATGATGTTTAGATGTTTCATTAATTAAATTTGAATTTCTTTTGAAGTTGTTTTTTATTTAAAAGTCATTGAATGTGTAACATCTTGAGTTTCTGAAAATAATATAAAATAAAAAATTTGAATTTCTATTTGAACTGGAACGTAGCGGCGCTAATCCTTTGAGCGCTATTACGTTAGGCCTAGATCACAGCAGCTCCAAAAAATATCATTACGTGTTGAAGCCTTTATTTATACAGTAATTCTAGATTTGACATGCAACATTGCAGCAATGAGTGGTGGCACTGTGGCGCTACCCACTAAAAATCATTTTTATATAATATTTTTCCACTCACCATCCCTCTCATTTCCTCAGCCAGTGCCAGCTTGCCGAGCAAGGGAGAGAAGAAGTGGGGAGGGAAGGAGAGAGAGAAAGGAAAATCTAGATATTTGGTCTATAAATCTCTTAGCCAATTTTATAAATATTGTTCAGATCGAGATAGGTGATTCTAAATCCTATCTCTATTTTCAAAGATTTCAATTTTGACCAGTGATTTCTCCTCAAAACTGATTTTAGTTTATTTTCTATGACTTTATTGAACTTTTACTGCAACACTTTTTGTATGTTAACGTACTGATTATCCTAGATATTTTAATTGCAATATTTATAAATATTATCACGTAAAATAAAAGTAATTGAATTTTGTATGATTTATACTGTATGAAAATTGAGTATTTTTATTGTTACATACAGTTGATACAAGAATTGAGAATGAAAATGAGCATGTGATTGTGTAATAGTTTGCCGCTATTGTTGTTATATTATTGTGATAATAATCTGTGTGTGGACAAGTAAAAATTGGTTTCACTGACGTTTGCTGGAGACTGATTAACCTGTATAGGATGATGGGTCGACAGACTTTTTTTTTAATATTATGATTTGGTGTTGTCCTTTACTGATTCATGTGATACTGATTGGGAGTTATAAGGAGAAATTATTATGTCTACAGATAAAGAGTGACGACTCTGTTTATTGAGTCAATAGATTACTGATACAAATTACTGCTTATTGAAAAATCATCGTTTAAATCAAGACCTCTTACTTGTTTAGTGTGACTACTGAAATGCATGTTACAGATTCATTATTACTGTATGACTTTTTGATACTATATTAATTTATTATCACTGTACAAATTACTATTATAATATTGATTTATTGTTATTGCCACTAAATTTATTGGTATCGATATAGCCACCAATACTATTACTGATATTACTACTAATTCACTATTATTGTTATTATTACTGATTTACTGTATTGATTACTGATACTAGTTCATTGTACTTATACTGAGCATATAATATACTAAACTCGTGATATACTGAGCATGTGACATATTGAGCAGATGATATGTTGAGCATATGATTAAAATACTTATTTTATATAAATATGGACTAATTAAATATATGTGTACATGATTATAAAATTTTGCTGCATTTATCTATATTTTACTACTTTCTATAATTGCTTTATTGATTGATAGTATTGATACAATGACTGTTTTCATGATTTGATGGGGTTTGTTGACATGTTAATATTGAAGGCCCACTTAAATATACACAAGTATATATTCTATATAAAGTAATAAAGTGATGAAATAGAGTGTTAAACCCACGATGAAGTGTTATACTTACTAGAAAACTATTATTGCTTACGCTTAGTGCTTAATTTATTCTACTAAAATAAAAATAATATTTTTGGAGTGTTTATCATTGGATAAAAATAGTAGATTAGTTGATATAATTTTTAATAATATATTTTGAATTGATAAATGCAAATATCATTATTTTTTTAATGGGACTCTTAATTATAGATATAATTCAGAGCATGTACATCTCAAGATCTCTATCGAGTTTGTAGGGATGAAAAGGATATTTGCTGATCTCCTATAGTTATAATATCTCCTTGAGTGTTTATAATATTCAAACATCTTATGTCTAAACATGCTAATATTCTATCTTAATATTCTTGATTGTTCTTGCATTCGTCTATAGAGACTATGCATCACACTAGGTTTTAACTATATACATGGTCACTATGTATATTAATTGAAGAACAAGAGATAATTGAGCATGCAATTAAATCTTTAAAGAGTGAGAATCTTCATTAGTACTTAATATATTCTTGACATCATCAATCTAAAAAAAGAGGTTTAGTTAGACGTAGAATAATTGACAAGTAAATTCATTTTCATTATATTTATAGAAGAATCAATGTACAAGAGAAATAGTAGAATGTTATCACCAGGTTGGATCAAAGTGTCTCCTTATACTCTTTCTTCTTTCACTTACAAAGTTGCTTCAACAAACACAGGCTAAACACTCTAATAAATTG
This sequence comes from Dendrobium chrysotoxum, assembly GCA_019925795.1. Classification (NCBI taxonomy): domain Eukaryota; kingdom Viridiplantae; phylum Streptophyta; class Magnoliopsida; order Asparagales; family Orchidaceae; genus Dendrobium; species Dendrobium chrysotoxum. Next base: position 22,625,955 of record CM034312.1, on the reverse strand, counting down.
TATATTATACTTCTCTAGCCTCCCTTAAATTTTACTCTAAGAGGATACTAGAGAATAGCACTAAAAAGTACTAAATTTTACCCAAGTAACTGAACTCATTTATAAATAGAACATAATATCTATTTATAAAAAAATATAAAAAAAGCATCTAGCACTACAGCTTCCAAGAGTGAACTAGCGACTCAACACTAAAATGTTTGCTCTGTCGTGGTGCTTGATGATGTGGAATGATTATTAAGTGAACAGTTGTAACCTTTCACTGAAATGACATGGCGCTTGGGAGTTACAACTGCAACACTGCGGCGTCGAGTAGATAAAATGGTGCTGAGGTGTTGAAATGTGTGGTGTCGTGACATTCATTTTTCTGAGAACCAGATGCTATCAAAATAATTTTTTGAAGCAGCTACATCTGAAACACTACGGCGCTGCATGTGATGTCACTGCAGTGCTCAAATTAGAGAGCATGTCGCTGCAATGTCCAAAAGTGGCGCTTTAGCGGTGTTGAATGTAGCATAGCGATGATGTTTCCTCTGGTGCCACGGTATTGAAAGTTCCTTTGTATTTTTTCTTATTTTTTGAGTTTTTCCTGTATAAAAATAATTAAAACAACATATTTTCACTGAAATTCAAATATAACAAACAGTGCATGATTTTCACTTATCAACCACCCATATTGTGTAACACTTATTGAATCAGTGTACAGTTTCAACTATTCTAACTTGACCTGATAAAGATAACTTACTAAATTTCTATGATTGAACCCCATGTATGTGAGAATGTTTTGTATGCATATGAGTGTCTAAATCTGGTCTGAAGTGGGGGTCTTAGGGGTCTGTGTATATGTTTGACAAATTCAAAATTTTTTACTTGGGAGCGCTGCGGCGCTCATGTTTATATGCCGCAGCACCAGGCCTAAATTTTATATTTAAAATATCCATTTATATTTCTTCTAATTCATTTTCTCACTCAAGGTAGCTGGCTAGAGAGAGAAAGTTAACAATACTAAAAAATTGGATTTTCTACAGCAAATGTTAGGAGCGATTTTAGAACCTTTTCTAGTAGTGTAAGATTTGGATGACTCTAATCTATTTTATATTATCATCCTAGATCCGAAAGTTATCCAGCTTGATATAGGTTTTATTCTACCTATCTTAGTTTTAAAAAAATATGAGAGTTTCGAGATTTTCCTAATTTAAATTATAATTTCATTTGAAAAAAATTGGGATAACTTTATATCTATAAAATTTTCACTTTGTAACTTTATGTATGTTGTAGATACAATAGTTCTTGGCATGTATGTATCTTCTTAGAAAATTTTAAAGGTCTAAATTGGGAAATATGGGATTTTTGATAAATTAAAAAATAATTTTGGTTCTAAAAAATAAAATTGTAGTATAATAAAAGCTTCAAAATAATATTCTGAACAATTTCTAATAATCTGATAATATTTTGGAATTATAAAATTCTACTTAGTAGATAGGTATGTTGCCTAAGCATTCTGTCTGCAAAGCAATGATATATATTTTTAATTGCTTGAGTTATGTGATTCTTAGGAGATCTGATGTGTGGTGAAAATTTTATTTTGGAAGTTCTGTTATAGTGTCTAAATACACCAAGAGTCATAAGAGCTTGAATTTTTGAATATCTTATATGTGTTGGGCATTGAGAGTTATAAGGGCCTATTTTTTGATATATCAGCACAAGAGTCATAAGGGTTTGTTTTTGATGGAAGGCATAAGAGCTTGAGGGAATTCTTTTATTTTTTACTTTGATATATGAAGTGCACGTTTATTTAATTTTAATGCATAATCTGATCCACTTCAAATATTTATAATTAATATCATGCTCAATACATTATGCTTTGTTTGAACTGCTTTTATATTAGAGTTAAATGTTAAATAAATGAGTTATTTGGAAATTTAGATAGGTGATGTGACTTGCTGAGCTGTATTGACTCACATCTACTCTGTCTTTTTATTTCAGGTTAGGGAAAAGGAAAAGAGCCCGTTGAGTAGTTGAGCATTCAAGATCAAATTTGTCTGATTCTATATAAGTATTTTCTTAATTTGTTGTACAGTTATGGCTGTTGGTTTTATTTCGTTGTTTTAGGTTTGTGTAGCTATGTATTGTATTGTAAACATTGTATATACATTTTGATGAAATGAAAGGATATTATTTTATTCTATTAATTAAAGTTAATTAGAAGGTTTGTGGTATGTATGAATTAATATAATATATCTTATTAGTCCCCCAAAACTAAGATTTTGAGCTGGTCGGTCTCAATTCAACACGGTACGGCCTGTCTGTCTGTGGGTCATATCGGGTTGGGTTGTGATATATTGAATCCTTTGATAATATACCATTTATTCAACATTTAACTTCCTTCTTGACATCATAATTCAATGATCTTGGGCTTATGGATTCATCTTGTCGTGATGCTTTTTTTTATTAATATAAACATGCAAGACTTGAAGACTATTTAATCCGTCAACTAATATTTAGAAGTTTTCAATTATACTTCAAGTGCTTAAATTGAGCTCATTTGAAGTTAGATCAAATCATTGTTGGTTCATTGGGTTTATCTTATCGAGTGTTAAATTTGATTATTATTTTTTTTAATTTGATTATAAATTTGTTAAAATCGAAGTTAACATGATTATAAATATAATCTAAAAAATTTTAATTTAAGTATTGCTTTAAGGCTTCGTTTGGTTATCCTGCTCCTTTTGTAAAAGGTAGTCTTAAAACTGTCGTTTAAGAAAACAGAGTTTTCAAACGGAGAAGCAAATACCCTAAAGCTTATGAAAATAGTACAAAAATACAGTTCTCTAAAAAGTATTTCTGCAAAAGTATCACAAACAAACATCAGTAAAAAAAAAATTCCTCCGTTTGTACACGGTGAAGGCAAAAAAACGCTCAAACAAACTAGGCCTAAGATTTGTGCCTATCAAGTGAATTTTCATATGATGTATACATTCCAATTTTTATTCAATTAAGGTTCATACAATGTTCAAACATAGATTAAACCTTTATCGCATATGGTCTCAACCTTGATTGAATCTTATTTTAATTTTGTTTGAATATTTTTCTAATCTATTTTTGTTGCAACATACTTTAAGATAGTTTTTAGTCACTAGCTATGGCTTTTTTGGCACAAACGAAACTTTGGACACATTTCTCCAATTTCAAGTTTTATAAGGCATATAAAATCAAAATTCTCAAACAAAAAAATATATCATAAATAAAAATGAAATATATAAGCAGAAAAAATCTAAATTAATAATAAAATAAAAACAAATTAAATTGAAATTAATTAAAAAATTAATCAACTCTTAATTTTTTTCTAAAACAAAAAGGTTATAGAAAAAAAAATTATTTTAAAAAAAATTGCCACCTGGCAATGAGGCCACCGCAGCTGATCATGCCAGTGTGACTTGCCATTGTATTAAATTTTTTATTTTTAAAATATTATAAATAAAAAAAAAAAATTCCCCCCCCCCCCCTCTCCATGACCAGCTTTCCACAAATGAACGCTGACGTGCTGTCGTCCACTTTCCCGTAAATATATCAGTCAAATCCCCCTCCTCCTCCCCGAAAAACCGCCTCTCTGTTCCCGTGTTCCGCCAATACATCTCAGCTAAACCAATCTACCAAGCGTGTAACCCGCAAACTTCCCAAACAAGCCGTACTCCTCTCAGATACCATTTAGCCTAAAACGTCTCTCGGGCACATCCGAAGGTCGACCGGAGAAGAGAACTATCTACGTAAACCGGCCGCTAAACTGTCTCGTGCACGGCTGCTGTTCTCCTCCATCCCTTTCCTTCACGCGTTTCACCGCATGCGTTCTGTTTCTCTCCCTTTCCTCTGTTATCTTCCAAATAGTTTTATCCACTTTCCTCCATTGCTTATAAATACGACCACATTCAGAAGAGGCGAAGATATTTCTTCCGTCAGGCTTTTCCGGCGAGGGGTATGTATGAGCTCTCTTTGTATGTCTTCAAAGTCTTATCTTTTTGAATTTTCGACCGTTGTTATCTATATTACTTTTGTTATATATGTGTAGTTTAGGCAGAGGAAACCCTAGAATATAGTGGTATTATTGATTCTTTCACTTGCATTTAACTAGAGGGAATTGAAGTTTGAAGTAGTTATTGGATTTAATTGTTTGTATCGAAATGAAGAAGATGGCATTGATGAGATTTTGTTGCTTTCATATGGATGGATATGATCCTTCTTTGGATGTAGGAGAGGGCCTTATCCTTATGTAGTTTTATGGGAACTGTTTCTGAGATGGATTTAGTCTTGTATGAATGTTGAAAGGAGAGAGGTAGAGAGCTAGCTATGACAAGGAGAAAGCTTTAGTTAATTTATGGGAGATTTATTTAAATAATACATAATTTTTTATTTATTTATATATCTTATATTTAAATTTTAATATTTATTTATATAAAAATTATATATATTCTACTTAATTTATATCTTTACTATTTGAGATAGTTTTATCATTGTTTTGTTTGAGATCACAATCATAATTTCGCTTGGCTGTTATTTTTTCGTTATTTCTCGTAGCTTTTTAGAAATTTTTATGATGAGAAACTGCTTTTTACAATCAAAATACTATTATATGATAGCTTTAAAAAAGTCGGTATTCTATTTTAGAAAAAAGAACATATTTATGATATAGAAAGTAGCTTTCAATTTTTTTTTCTACAACAGCTTTTATAACTATATTTATAAAATATTACAAATGTCCCAAACAGACTCATAATTTTGATTCAAAATGATCATTGAGCTACAAAAAGAAATTAGCGATATAGTGCTTCGTCTATTTTAATTCACAATTTATTTATTTATTAATCTCCTATTGATTTGATTTATGATTATTATCATACATGTTTGAGCACATGACCTAATCAAAATGAATTAGATTATTTTGGTCCTGAGAAGATAATTGATGAGCTTATTGTCCCCAAGTTATTGGTTTGAGAGAGTAATTGTCACAAGGCATGTAACTAGCAAACAATTTGAGATCGATTGATGGATATTAAAATGTATTTATTATTGTTTTATGAAGATGTGAGGGGAATATTCTTCATATGTGGAACAATTAATTTGAAGCATTATATATTGCGTGTGCCCTACTAAAAGACTGTTTGGCATATTCATTTTTTCCTAAAATTTGCCTAGATTCTATTCTAGAACATTAATATATATATAAATTTATTTATATTGTGTAATATTAAAATTATTAATTTAGCTCTTGCTTGTTTTTTAAAATTATCCTCACAAAGAACAAAATTAGGTCAAGCACTCATTAAAAATGATTAGAAGTATGACGCCATAACTAATTATAAATAATAAAATTATGGATTTATTTGAGACGGTTGCAATATTTTTATAAAAGTGGCTGTGAATTTATTGTGGGAAAAATAATTTTTTTGAAAGTTACTTATAAATATGTTGTTTTAAAAAAATTTTGAAAAGGATTTTCTTAAAGCTATAACATATTAGCAACTATGATTATAAAAAATTACTTTATAATAGAGAAATTTTTAGAAAGTACTGAGAAAGAAATAAGAAATTAGTATCCAAATAAAATAGTGATAGCGGGTTTGAAAAGTAAAGCATTGAGAAAACTATGCCACACAGATCTTAAGAGTATGTTTGGGACTGCCACAGCTTTTTTGTAAAGGTGATTGTCAAATTGTTGTAGGAAATTTTTTTTTCTAAAGCTTTGTTTGGGATGGCTTTCTTAATGCTTCTTAAAGCGGCTTTTTAGTACAAAAATTTTAATTTTATACAAAAAAGCTGCTTTAAGAAGCAGTAAAAAAGCCGTCCCAAACGAAGCCTAAGTTGTTGTAAAAAGTAGCTTTTTGACAAAGAAATTTCTTAAAAGCAAGAAAGCAGTATCCAAATAAAACTATCAACACAATAAAAAAGCTGTCCCAAATAGAAATCTACCTTTAAACAAATTAGAAAATAACTAGTAGATAATGGTTTATTTAAAAAATAAATTTAAATGTTATGATAAACCCTTTTATATGTCTGTTGGCCCGTCCACTGTCTTTAATTAGAGGATTAACATGTATGTGCATAATTTAAGCTGGACCCTCAAGTTCGAAAAAAGATGTTTTTTTAATGCTTAACGTAACCGTCTAACAAAAAATCGTCTTTTTAACGCAGGTTCGGCATCGCGTCACCTTCCTCCCCCGGCCACAAGATCTTAATGGAATCCTCGTCGGTGCCGCCCACCAACTCCGGCGAAGTCCCGTCAGCCTCCAACCCGCCGCCCACCACCTACGTTCAAACCGACGCCAACACCTTCAAGGAACTCGTTCAGCGCCTCACCGGACCCCACGAAGACCCCCCAACTACTTCCACTCCCATCCCAAAGCTCGCCGGCGTCCGCCGCCCCGCCTTCAAACTCCATGAACGGCGGCAAGCCTCCCGGTCCAAGCTTGCAGTCCTGAAGCCCCTCGTCAGCCCCCGGCCTCCTGCAGCCGAGTTTTTGTTCTCCTCGCCCAGCCGCCTCAGCCCCCTCGTCTCCCCGTCCACACAATTGTCGGTGCTTTCCATCTCTGAGGGTTGCAAGTCACCACCGCCTCCGCCACCTCCGCCAGCAGCCGCGGTCCCGGAACTGAACGAGGAGGAAGAGGAGAAGGCGATTAGGGAGAGGAGGTTCTATTTACATCCGTCGCCCCGGTCTCGAATGAAAATCGCTGAACCGGAGCTGCTGACGCTGTTCCCACTAACATCGCCGAGTGCCAAGTGAGGAAGGTGATGATTTGCCGATGCTTTAACCATCCAAAAATCAATAACATCATTCAACATATAAGATAAAATATTACCTTTGTGTTTTTCTTTGCAATTTTTTTCTATGTAATATGTTGAATTTACGTGTCAACGTATTGGGTGATTAAAGTAATATTAATATTGTTTTTGCGATCGGATGATAGATATGTAATTAAGTTGTTGGTGTTGTATGTAATTATTTGATTTGCATTGTTATTTTACTATGGTAGGGGGTGTTGTTTAATGCAAAAGGAAAAAATAAAATTGTATGATTGAATTTAGATGTCAGAGTATATATATGCAAATATTTTTTTATGTATTAAAATGTAAGTTTGATTTGTTCATAATTAAATTGTTAGAAATAAAGAAATTTTCATCTTAATTCAAGAGTAATTTAGATTTATGAAAACTTGTTCTCCAGAGGAGACTTAATCATTTATATGTCTTTTGAGATGTACTTAAAATATTTAGATCTTCTAAAAAATCTAATGTGCCATAGTTAAATCTTTGGGTTAGAAATAATGTATTGCCACTTAGTTTGAATAGAGTGACCTCAATTTCTTAATTGATAAAAACCTTCTAAGATTTATGACTTTTAATATTTTTTTAGATAAATAGAAATCTTGCATCTTTATAGCTTATGCCTTTTGAGATTTTTGAATAAGTAAATAAAATTGCAATAATAATCTATATATATTCTTGATACATCATCAAAAAATTTTCATGATCAGGCACGAATCTCGACGCAAAATTAAGTTGGAAACTTCCGAAATTAAAATTGGGACTATTTGAACTCTGATTTCAGCAAACCTACAGTCGAACTGAACGTCTCAAAAATACAAACTCAACGATACCAAATTCGACTCAATTTGAGCCCAAATAGGTCCAAATCAAGGGCTCGAAGCACTGTTAGAAGGTTCGAACCACAATTTGGTTTACCAAACAGTTCTAAATGTGACATGCTTATAGTCGAATTGAGCGGCTCGACGAGACGAATCCAACGAGCTCAAGATCACTGAATTTTGATATTATTAAGACACTCAAATGCCCAATAAACATTCCATGATCAAGAGATTCAATATCGATCGTCCATCCAAACTACTCCCCATTTACCCTAGATCTTCCTCATATTTACGGGTCATGCCACTCTACGAAATCTATAAATAGACTCCTCCTTTCTCATGAAAAGGGACCCCAAGCCCAAGGAAATAAGAGAGAGATCGGAGATCGCTCTTGCCCCTTTCTCCTCCTCGACCACCACTTAGAGTTTCGCCGGACCACCACCTGACCCCCGAAGTTCAACGGGACCTCCGCATGACGCCCAGAGTTCCGCCGGACCTCTACTTAACACCGAACTTTAGCCGGGCCTCCACCTGACGCCAGAGTTCCGCCGGACTAACAGTGACGCCAGGGTTCTGCTAGAGCACCAACGGACGCACAGGGTTCCCCCGGACCACCACCTGACGTCAGAGTTCCTCCAGATCACTAACTGATATCGGGACTTCCACCGGACCACCAACTGGACGCCCAAACTTCCAAGTGACGCCGGACTTTCATCCATGTTGGGCACTAGACTACAACCATACGAGTGACATTTGTAATCCGATCGCCCTCAAGGACGAGTCAACCTGCTGCACTCAACTCAAATTCTAGTGAAATCATTTTCAACTGGCTATGCTCCATGGTTTTTCTCTTTACCAAGATTTTTCACGTAAAAAATCTTATATTCTTGGTGTATGAACTAGATATCCATGCAACTCTAAGACATAGAATTATAACTCTATCACTGTGTATATTCTAGTCCGTAATAATTTAGCATCGTATGCGGGAAACTTCAATCCCACTATCCTAAGCATCACTTCGATGGCTAATAGGTATAGCCATCGCATCTTGGGAGCCTCCCGCTCTAACTCATATCAATCCAAGAATCATCCATGAACCAGGGACGCTAGACATCTACCTCTTTTCACCCCGATGGGTGAAACCCTACCGTAGAAGGGACATCAGGACCATCCTTGGAAGATCGTATCCAAAAATGGAAGAATCTCAGAATGAGATCCTTCAACTCCTGTGAGAGACTCGACAACCAGTGCTAGCACCCCAGGAGGAGATTCTTCTCCCTTGGGATCCACCATGGGTCAAAAATGTTCAACCAGAACATCTTCATGTCAAGATTTCTCTTTCACTGCCAAGGATGCATCCTTCGACATGTCAAGATAATAAACTTACTGACACAATAAGCTTTACCAATTATTCACGTGTAGGTCGGCAACCTCGATTCCTCCAGATGTCCCTAAGGACTTAGCCTAACCACACATTACTAAACTCCCTCATAACGCTCTATGACATGAACTGCAAATATTGGTCTGAGAAGAGTTTCCCGTGGGAGGTGTAAGATAATTAGTTTGTCAGTGAGAATTATAGGAGTCATCACCCCTGTCTGAAGTCATCCTTCAACACCTTATTCCAGCAGGATTCAAACTATCAAGCATTGATTCCTATGATGGAACATCCGATCCGTACAAGCATATCGATTACTATAGAACCATTATGCATATCCAGCGAGCCTCAAGCGCGCTCATCTGTCAGATTTTTCCTGCCACCCTCAAAGGGCAAGCTCGAACATGATTTTATTCGCTCCTAACTGGAACCATTCTACCATTCGTCAAACTGGCCAAAATTTTTGTTAAATAATTTATTATCAATCAAAGAATGGTCAAAGATTCTTCCTACCTTTCAGGAATTTGTCAGAATGAAAGTGAGTCCCTCAAAGAGTACTTTCAAATATTTTCTATTAAGGCTCGATAAATTCCAGGGTGGATCTCAAATTACTGAGAGGAGTTTTTTTCAGAGGGCTTCATCCTAGCCCCTTTTACTTAGCACTCATGCGAGATAAGGTCTATTCATATACTGATTTGATCCATTGAGTGGAGACATAAATCTCCATCGATGAAGCTATTAATGCTCATAGGAAGTATTTTGAGCGAATAACTGGGAAGCATAAAAGTATATCAGGGACAGAAAATCCATCTTCACAGTGAAAGAAGGAAACTACAATTTGTCCCCTCTGTCCTCACAGCCGCGAAGAGAGCCTCACCAAGAAAAGGAGTATACGTCACTTAACATATCTCGGACAAATGTATTAATGGCCATCCGAGATCAGGAGAATGTGAAGTGGCCAAATTCTTTGAAGCCTAATGTGAAAAATCAAGAGTAATACGACTACTTCCACCGTAACCATGGACACACTACTAAAGCATATAGGCAACTCAAGGAAAAAATTGAGAGACTAATCCGACAAGGATATCTCCGATAATTTATTCAAAATTCCCTGCTCGAGATGAAGCTGGTTCCATTGGGGGGTAGAACCAACAATAAAGTAATTATTAAATAATCGTCAAATAGTTGGTAAAATTGAAATCATTGCCTAGTCAGGTCTTGATTGCAGCCAAAAAGGAGCCAACACCAAGAAGTCTCGCACCAATCACTCCATTGCTTTCAATGATTCTAACTTAGAAGGAATAAAGACCCCTCTTCAAGACCCACTCGTAGTTAGTGCAGGGTTTTATGATCCATATTACAATATTAAGAGGATCTTGATCGATAACCGGAGCTCTGTATACATCCTATTCTACTCCACTTTTCTCAATATGGGCCTCCCCAGAGAGAAACTACAGCCCGCTGTAGGTCCATTATACGAATTTGATAATCGACCTGTACAAGTGGAAGAAACGACTAGTCTCCCAGTTATACTTGGAGAGTTCCCCCGATAGCTGACATACTCCATCCAGTTTATTGTAGTGAAATCAGAGTAACCTATAATGCTATCTTTGGAAGGCCGCTCCAATTGATCTTTGGGATTGTTGCTTCAATCCATCACCTTAAGTTAAAAATTTTACATCCTAGTAGGAATCAATATAGTACGAGAAGATCAACAAGTAGCACAATCCTGCTACTTAGGCAGGCTCAACCACGCCCATCAACTTTCCTAAGTATCAAAGATTTTGATCTCTCGAATGAGGACATTTCTCAAAAGGCCTCCTCATTGAGGATCTTGTTTACGTCTCTCTATCAGATGAGCATCCTTCAAGAATATTACAGATCGAATTGTTACTCTTAGAGGAAGAAAAGATAAAGCACGTAGAGTTTCTATGAAGAAATCAAGATGTCTTTACTTGGAGTCTAACCGACATGCTAGGATCAGCCCTAAAGCAATAGTGCACTCCCTCAAAGTAAACCTGATATATAAGCCAATTATCTAGAAGAAATACAATTTTGAGCCAGAACTACATTAAGAGATCGAAAAGGAAATTGATAAACTCCTTGAAGCTGGATTCATACGGGAAGTGCACTATCCCACCTGGCTAGTGAATGTTGTTATGGTCAAGAAAGCTAACGGAGCTTGGATGATATGTGTAGACTATACGGACCTCAATAAAGCTTATCTAAATAATAATTTTTTGCTCCCTCGTATTGATAATTTAGTTGATGCCACATATAGGCACCAAATACAGAGCTTTATGAATGCCTGCTCAAGCTATAATCAAATAAAAATGAATCCCACATATAAGGAGGCAATAGCTTTTTAAACTGATAAAAGACTATATTGCTATCAGGTTATGCCATTAAGACTCAAGAATGCTGGAGCCACGTAGCAACGCCTTGTGAATAAGGTATTTAAAGACCTTATAGGGCATACCATGAAAGTGTATATGGATGATATGCTGGTGAAAAGCCTTAAAAAATCCTGACATATCTTTGACATAGAACAATGCTTCTACCTCATTCGATCTTATAACATGCACCTCAACCCCTCCAAATATGCATTCAGAGTTGTTTCAGTAAAATTTCTTGGATTCATGTTTACCCATCGTGAGATCAAGGTGAATATTGAGAAGATTAGAGCACTAAGAGATATAGTGCCCGGCCCTAAGGAGTATCAGATAAGTCCAACATCTAAACAGAAGAATTACAACCCTTTCCTACTTCTTGCTTCGCTCTGATGACAAATACATGCCTTTCTTCAAGATATTAAGAGGAGCTTATTGCTTGGGGTTCTAGTGGATAGATGAATTCCAAGAGAATTTCAAGAAGCTCCAAATTTATCTAGCCTCACCTCCACTACTTTCAAAGCCAATTCTAGGAGAAATGTTATACACGTATATAACCATCTCCTCCCATGCTATAAGCTTGGTCTTGGTCCAAGTAGACAATGTTGTTCAACACCCTGTCTATTATATTAGCAAGGTCCTTTCTGAGATAGAAGCACACTACCCATTAACATATAAGATAGCTTTGGCATTAGTCTTCTCGACCAGGAAGTTATGTCTTATTTTCAAGCACATACGATCGGGGTCTATACAAACCTACCATTGAGAAATATTCTCCAAAAGTTTGAGGCATCTGGAAGATTAATCAAGTGGTCAGTGGAGCTTGGAGAGTTTGACATTCATTTCCTGCCTAGTCCCAATATGAAGTCATAAGTGCTTGCAGACTTTATGGTCGAATATACTAACCCCGCTTCTAATGAACCAGTAGATACATCTCATTGTTCCTTCTGTTGGACCCTGTATGTTGATGGATCTTTTAGGAGTTCTAGCGCCAGTGCTAGAATCTTATTATTTTCCCCATAATAAACTACACTCGAATATGAACTTCGATTAAAGTTCCCCGTAATAAATAATGTTGCCGAATATGAGGCCCTTATTACTGGATTGAGGCTGGCAATCAATTGTGAAGTGCAAGACTTGGTGGTTCACACTGATTCTCAGTTAGTCGCCTCTTAGGTGGAGGGAGAATTTGATACCCACAATCCACTGCTAGCCTAGTACTGCAAAATAGCAAAATCACTTTTAGCCCACATAGCAAAGCATCAAATCATCCATATCCTTCGGGAGTAGAACGCACGAGCAGACGCTCTCTCCAAACTAACTTCTTTTACAACCAGTGATGTTTTCAAAAGGAAGTGTATCGAGGAGATCTATTTTCTAAGTTTTCAAGGCCCATGGATTATACAATCAATTGATGAGATAAGAGAAGCTTCTTGGATCGATCCCATTTTATCCTTCTTATAAGATAGTGTTCTTCCCGAAGATCCGATGGCAATAATGCGACTTTGTAGGCAGGCATCAAACTTCATTATTATTAGTGGAGAGTTATACAAATAAGCCTTCACAAGACCATACCTGAAGTGCCTTCCTCCTTTAGAAGCAAATTATGCACTTTGAAAAGTACATTCAGGCATTTGCGAAGAGCATTTTAGTGGAAGGGCATTAGCCAATAAGATCATGAGATTGGAGTTTTACTGGCCAACGATAAAACATGATGCACTAGAGTTTATACAAAAGTGCAACAATTACAATTACATGCCAACCTCACCCATTTACCTACCATAGAGATCTCAGCATTATCGAGTCCATGGTCTTTTACCCAATGGGGGATTGACATAATGAGACCCTTCCCTATAGCCACTGGACAATGAAAGTTCATCATCATAGATGTGGACTTTTTCACCAAGTAGGTGGAGGCAGAGCCTCTGGCAAAGATTACTGAAGCTAATGCCAAATATTTATTATGGAAGAATATAATATATCATTTTAACATTCCAGTAAAAATTATCACTGATAATGGAACTCAATTCATTGAAAAGAGCTTTACAGTATTTTGTAAAGATAACTATATTCAACTGGTACATACGGCCGTGGCCCATTCTCAGATAAACAGGCAAATAGAGGTCACAAATTAAACTATACTGAAAGGGTTGAAGATACGACTGGACAAGGCTGGGGGCAATGGGCTGATGAACTCCCAAATATCCTCTGGGCTTATCGTATCACTGCTAGAACTCTAATTGGAGAAATCTCTTATAATCTTTGCTTTGGTACGGAAGCTATTATTCCTGTTGCCATTGGAGTCTTAATTCACAGAGTTTAAAATTTTGACTTCAATAATAATAAGGAGAAGCTCAGCTATAATTTAGATCTCCTTTCAAAAGCAAAGGATGCGGCAATGTTCAAAATTGCTATATATCACCAAAGAATTTCCTATCACTATAATTGAAGGATGAAATCTCGATGTATTTTGATTGGAGATTTAGTTTTGCGTAGAGTCGAGGCAGCAGGGAAAGGCCCTCAACGTAATAAATCTTGAGGGTCCTTACTTAGTGGCAACAATGGTGAAACCCGAAACTTTTAAGTTAAAGAATGCTGAGGGAAAGATGCTCCCTTGAACCTGGAATATAGAGATTCTCCGCAAGTACTATCGGTAGAGGATAATAGTACTATTTTTTTTAAGTATTGTATTTCTTCAGTATTGAACATTATTTATCTCAAGTATCGCCTATATCATTTGTAACTCATTTATCCCTAAACTATATCAGGCAAGTATGGTATTGTTTAGTGCAGTAAAACTTTGTTCTCTCGTTTATCTACATTATTATCTCCTTTAAGAAAGAATACAATAACTATTTCATATATGCTGTGAACTTTAACATCAAAATCTTTGATTCAAGAAATATATAATTTTTATTGCATCTCAATAACTAGAAAATCAGTTATAGGGGGATTCGATCCGACCTCTTCCATACAGGTTAAAAAGCATCAAATGATACTTTGATTAATAACCTCGGATAGGTCAAATAGCCTAGGTAGGTGTCACTTAATTCTTCAAATCCTTGACTTAAGAAATACACAATCTTTATTGTGTCTCAATCACTGGATGATCAATCCCAGGGGGATCCATCCATCCGACCTCTTCCACACATGTTAAAAAGTATCGAGTAATACTTTGATTAACAACCTCGGATAGGTCAAGTGCCTTAGATGGACATCAATCAAACTCACTTAAGTAGAAGAAGATCACTAAAACATCTTTCACTATTCAACTTAAAATAAAAGCATCAACAACTCTATATCAAATCATAGAATATTTAACAAATAACAATCACTAAGAAAGATAAGGTGATATACTAGTAAAAAATAACACCACTACTCAATCTCTACAATCTTATCATCCTCCTCAAGTGCAAAGACCTTTTATAGCTCACTCTCTATTTCATCGCCATCAGAATCTGTAGGAAAATCAATAGAAGCCTGACTGGGTGTTAAGCCTTCAACTTCCACTTTGATCTTTCATTGTACTAGGTGAACTCCCTTCAAAAAGCCTCGAATGAAGCCCTCACTAATACATTGCTACTCTAAAGACTTCACTTCTACATCATATAGGTGATCATGAGTCTCCAGAACATGATCTTGGATAATGATCTTGAAAGTTATAAACTTCTTAAAATCTTCGATGACTCTTGAAGATTCTAAGCCCGATAAAGCGGCCTCCTTCTCGGCTATAAGAGTTTGGAATCTCTTATTCTCAACTTCAAGTGCTGTTATCTTCTCTACAGAGGACTTTTGATCCTTTAGTAGCTCGGTGGTCATTGTTTGTGCCTCCACCAGTTCAATTTGGAGTCGATCTATCTACTGATTTTGAAGCAAAATAGAGTGAACTATATTGGCCAGCTCAATCCTACACTCGGTCAACTCCTCCTCCACCACCTTCACCTCTTTGACCTTATGGTCATACTTTTGCTTGTACTCTCCTTAGAGATATTTGACCTGCATAAATTTGTTATTCCATTCATTCAAAACCTCATCGAGCTCGACTTCTAACTCCATGCATCATGATAATTAAATAAGGAAGGAAGATATGTAAGAGGTCATCCTAAAAAAATGAGAAGTATTAAAATATTACCCACCAAGTCATCAATTTTGCAACATTCGATACACTGATGGTTCAACACATCCTCATGAATGTGCAACTTGACAGGGAGGAGTTGGGTGGAGCCCTGTTTGTACTAGTTGTAACCCCCTCCAATTTCATCTTCTTCAGCAAAGTATGGGGATTGTCACCTCTCACTTGTCGCTTAGGAGTGACCTTTGAAGCTGGGGTACGTGGCTCAGAAACTTTGGAGAACTTCTTCAACAACCTTGCATTGGACCTCCCAGCTTGAAAAGATAGTCCAACTTTGAGCATAAATTCTTCTTCTATAAATTTATTTAAATAGAGAACCTCATACAGAAGATGCTCGATGCCCAGAACATTGAGAATCTTCAGAATGCCTTCCTCTCCAATATGTAAAGGTTTAGGCAGATCCTTCATAGTCCCCTATTTCTCTATAAGGCCCCAATCATTCTTCACAAAGAAAAATACACTGGCCCAGCTCTTCGATGGATCTCGGGTATGACATCCAACTATTTAGACCTGAATGTTATACACCCCTGCGCTTCACTAGTAAATCGACCCATCCTTGAAAGACATTCGGGCGTCAGAATAGCTCCTCAATCTCTGAAGAGGGAAATCAGCCCCACCGTCACGGACATGGCCCTGTAAGAAAATTGGGCTAGGCTTACCCCACACCTTGTTGAAATATATATCAACTTCAAAGGAGGAGGGAACCACAACCCCACTTGTAGACTAGTCTCGCAGATGGCCAGGTACCCTGGGGGAGGAAGGCATGCCCGATCAGATCTTTTAGGGATGGTCACCACGAGATCATTGGGAAAGTGGAACTTCTTGCAAAGAACTATCAAGGAATCAATCATAATGGTAGACACAACATCATCTACCCTGACTCCCTTATTTGGCCTTCGCTCACCATCATTCTAGGCAGCATGATCTCCCCTGACCGCAAGATCTCTCGAAGAAGGGTTCTCACCCATCATGACCTCTGTATAGGGAGGGGCCCTGCAGTGGAATAAGGGATACCACTTATCCAAAGTAGGGGAAGGCCACCCGTTAGGGAGCAGATTGAAAGGAGAGAAGAAGAAGCAGGAGGAAACTCCTATTTAGTGAGGGGCCCTAGATCCAAAGAGGGGGTACCGCCTAAACAGGACTAGGGGAATGCCTATACCTAAGGAAAAGAAAAGGGGGGGGGGGGGGGGGGGGGGGGTTAGCTTGGCTTCGAGCCGACTAATCCTCTCACATGAAGCCCACTTGGCTTGGCTAAGAGCTGGATAAAGGCTCTATTTTAGCCTTCTACTACCCAGCAGGTCGTGGGCTATATTAGCCACGATTCTGCATGTCGTGGCCACATCAGCCATGACCCAGAAGGTCATGGGTGCCATGTCAGTCATGATCCTACATGTCATGGCCACATCAGCCTCTAACCAATGGTCATGACCGCCGCATCAGCCATGATCCTACATGTCGTGGACACGTCAGCCACGAACTAACAGTCGTGGGCCACTTTAGCCATGACCCAATGGTCGTGGGACACATTATCCATGACCTGGCCCGCCAGTGCCACATCAGCTAGAGCAGCACCAACTGAGCTGGGAAGCAGCGGTCGAGTCGGGCAAGGCTTGGCTAAGCCGGGCAGCCCGCCCGGCTCAATACGGCTAGGCAACGATCAAGCAACCGAACAGCACTAGCAGCTTGCCAGTGCACGTGAAGGCGGTGCCAGCAGCGGCATCGGTTATCCATCCCAACCTATTATTCGGGTCCCTTGGACCATTTTTTGACATTCTGGACTCAATTTTGATACATTTAGAGCAATTCAGGACTTCTACGCCTAAGTTTGGATTATTTCAAATTTAAAATTATATTAAAATTTTCCCAGGAGCTATAATACATATTTTTGAACTTTTGAAGCCTCGACATCCAAAAATAGAGGGGTAACTGATACATCATCAAAAAATTTTTATGATTGGGCAAGAATCTCGAGGCAAAATCAAGTTGGAAACTTTAGAAAATAAAATTAAGACTATTTGAACTCCGATTTAAGCAAACTTAAAGTCAAACTGAACTTCTCAAAAATATGAACCCAACGACACTAAATTCGGCTCAATCCGAGCCCATATGGGTCTAAATAAAGGGCCTGAAGCTCTATTGGAAGGTTCGAACCACAATTTGATTTACCAAATGGTTTCCAAACTTAACATGCTTATAGTCAAATCGAGCGGATCGATGAGACAAATCCAACGAGCCTAAGATCATTAAATTGTGGTATCATTAAGGTGCTCAAATGCCAATAAATGGTCCACAATTAAGGGATTCAACATTGGTCGTCCATTCAAACCACTCCCCATTTACCCTTGATCTTCCCCCTATTTATGTGTCATGCCACTCTAGAAAATCTATAAGTAGACCCTCCCAAGCCTATGAAAATAAGAGAGAGATTTGAGATCACTCTTTCTACCTTGCTCCTCCTCGACTACCGCCTGATACCCGAAGTTCCGCCGGACCACCGTCTAACGCCTGAAGTTTTGCCAAACCTCCACCTGATGCCTGAAGTTCCATCGAACCTCCACCTGATATCGAAGTTCACCAGACCTCCACCTGACGCCAAAGTTCCACTGGACCACCACCTGACGCCAGGGTTTCGCCAGACCACTAACTGACGCCCGAACTTCCAAGTGACGATGGACTTTTATCCCCGTTAGGCACTAGACTACAACTATATGGGTGAAATTTGTAATCTAATCACCTTCAAGGATAAGTCATCCCACTATACTCAACTCAAATTATAGTGGAATCATTTTCAACTGGGTTAGGCCCTTGATTTTTCCCCTTTCCAGGGGTTTTCATGTAAAAAATCTGTGTGTGTTCTCTATATGTGAGCTAGATATCCATACAATGCTAAGATGTAGAATTATAACTCTATTGCCACGTGTATTCTAGCCCGCAACAATTCTTGATATGAATATATACCATGTACTTTTTGGTGCTTATGTCTTTTAAGGATTTTGGAGGATTTGAAAAACATTTTGAGATTTTTGGAGAATCGAAGAAATTGTGTCTTTTGATATTTTTAAAGAAGCTAAAAATTTATATCTTTTGAGGCTTTAGTCTTTTGAGATTTTTGAAAAGTTAGACAAATCTATTTTAAGGCTTTTAGCCTTATA